>JAIGNY010000327.1:1675000-1780000 GCA_020152595.1 Chiridota heheva | reverse complement strand
CAAGTATCAACCACGCCCTACTGTACTGACTGACTCTATGCATGTAATGTATAAGGCCAGTACAAGTTACAACATATTTTTTAATTGGTATATGGGCTAGTGTTTGCACCGGGTCCAAAAATTGGACCAGGTACCCAAACTGCATTATCAGCCGGGTATCCGACGTACCGCTAAAGCATTTTCAATAATTGTCGCGGAAGTATATGTATTAAAATCTACGGTGTACCTTGTAAAATCTTGTGATATATTTTGTCTTTCCAATCGTACCTTTGTTTTTGTGAATAAAGAAACAGAATACAAATGTTTCTTGTTTCTTTTATTTACCCATCTTCATAAAATATCGTAAAATAATAATATACGCACTTCCTCGAAATTTCACGAGATGGGTCACTTGGTATTCTGGAATATCAAATACACGATTCCACTTCACTAACACTATGCTGGGAATTACTGACTGATTCCACAATTCTATTACGTGTATGCTCAGTAACACGTAACAATTTCATTTAAACACAACTTGTGATTGGTCCATAATAGGTGTTACAATTTTTTCCAGCAAATAGCAGAGACGCTTTCAAAACAGTTTGGTAATGTACAACAGCAATATATTTGTTCTACAGCATACTACACACACTGCTTGTTGCGCACTGGTTTGGATTTATATTTTTTACAGCAAAGTTTAGAGACTTTAAGTTTTGTGCTACTAGTACATGTAGTACTACTAGCGTACATAAGTTACTACATGTAGCCACATCGCTCGTTCAACATTTTTTGTGACAATATTTTGTGATCGTTTTATTGTACTGCGTTGGAATAGAGAGGAAACATACACTTTATAATTCTTTTAAGCTAAGATCGATTCTTTTTAACATACAATTCTGAAACAGAAACAGTCTGCAATTGGTAATATTATGAAAATTCATACCCGGGTTGTATTTTCGGAATCAGGTAACAACACAATCGGTCGGGTACCCGTGTAAACACTAATATGGGCCCTGCATACAAATGAAACTTTGCGTGAATGACCCAAGATTCATGTGTTGTCATAGTAACATGATTAATGAATGTGTTTTCAAGGGTTGTTGTATAATTTTCGAGAAATTTTTTTTAGTTTGAATTCAGCAGCTTATGCTGGAAAAAATCGTCACTATAAATAGCTGTAGCATGGCTTAGAGGGTGAATTAATTGCATGATCAATTTGGAATAACAATTAAATGTACTGTCAAACAAAAACAAATTATCCCCGTCCTATCACGAGCTTTGTGAATCAAACCAAGCTGGTATGATTCACATTTCACAAAGAGGTCGCAAGTGAAACGACCATTCATTCCCTCAAAAAGTGTTTATTTATTCCCTCAAAAAGTTTGTATTCTTTCCCCATATCTCATTTTCATGTGTATAAATTAACCTCTGATTAACAGTCCCCGGTTTAAAAATTTCAGATTTTAAAAGAACGAAAGATTTCATGCATTTTGTTTTGAAAAATGTCTTCCGTTCTCCTGTAATTATGTTTACTCACAGTAGTAGCCTACAAGCAATGGAATCTGCCGATTCAATCATGTGATGTAATTGACCCATATACCACGTGTTATTTGCTTGGGTGTACAAGCTCAAATGATTTCATTGGTTCGAAAGTGGAGCAACTTGATATCTTTTTTGCTTGCGTGATAGCCTGTTGGTATGCATAAATTAATAATATTATCTCTGCATTCCGCTCTGCATATCGTTTCACAAGTTGAAAGTACAAACAGAATGATAAATACAGATGTTTTACTGTTTTATACAATTCTGAATGACCAAAAATATTGTTTATCATCCTTAAATGTTTAAAATCAATGTTGAACTCATCTGCAGTGCCGAGGAATTGATTTTGCTTGGGTGCGTGGAAAGTGTTGTAAAAAGAAAATGTTTTCTTAGCTCCTTGCTGTGAAACAAGGTCTAGTTTAAGTACAGAATACAATGCTTTCAGTTTAATTTTAAATCCTGATGTATTCAAATCACGTATCATATTATCCGTACAGAAATTGCAGATATACACTTTTATCTATTTTCATTTTGATGAGGAAAATATAATTTGGTAAGGAGTGGACACTACTTTTCATTGGCGGGCATTTTCTTTTCTGCCTTATTACACTCCCATAATTCACACAGTTTTATAGCACATTGAAGAAGGCAAATACCATATAAGGTTATAGGGCGGGAACCTAAGGTGGCTAAATACCATATAAGGTTATAGGGCGGGAACCTAAGGTGGCTTAAGTATAGTGGAAAATGCCACCACGATGCACAAACGGGGCCTATTTAATGTAAAGGCATAGCAAGAATGATAAGTGAACTTGAAAAAAAAACAGATGTATGCATGATTTATTGAATTGAATTACTTATTTTTTTCAAATAAGACCATGGCCTGGCCTTGTTTAATGTTTCAAAGAAATGTTGGGAATCAAGTGGGTGAAATCTGAACTGTAAGATTTTTCCACTGTAGGTTATATGCAAATCAGAAACACTTATACTGCGTGATCATTGATCAAGTATATGATGGCTAGCATCACACTGTAAGATGATGCATTTAGAGGCTTAAATGTTTTGTTTAACAACTATCCTACAAATTTCTTTTCTTTTTATATGGAAGAAAATTGAAATCATAGCTATAAATTAGAAATCATGAGCAAATAAGGGCATATAGATGGCCTGTCGACACGACCTTTTTCACAATTTGTTTTACCTGACTGCCTTGGGACATCGGGACCTGTTAATGTTTGTTTGTTTGTTTGATGAAGGCTTAACGGCACCATGACAACAAGGGTCAAATTGTTTCTTAGATTTTCCCGATCAACAGCTGTTTTGTTTACATTTTAAAATGACTGACAACTGTCAAGTCTGTAGTTCTAGTGGTTGGCAAAAATCAAATAACGACATTACTAATTAGCATATTGAGCACTGATATTTGCATGATAAATATGTAATTCCTATAGCTGGAAGATCACATAGGCACTGTTTTTGGAACATTTCACTTTAGATAGCCTATTGGCGCACAGGTATATGGCAAAATAATTTCATTTGAACGTTAAAATAAAGATAAATTTTACTACATTTTACTCATCAGGGACTATTTATACCATATTGTGCCTATTAGATGAACAATATAGAAAAATAAAATACAGTTGTACAAACATTTTTCTCACTAAAACGTTAGTCCCTCTTTACAAAATGGTACAGAAATTTTCAGCTTTCGCTTGATGTTTAAATGAGAGGATGTGGCCTTCCAGCGCCATAAGTACAAGCGAAAACAAAGAGGCATGGTAAACCCGGAAATAAGACCAAATGGAATTTTGAGTCGATAGTGCATAAAAACGGTTAGGAAACGCTTCATTAATCTGGAAAACTCGACAGATTAAGGAGAATTCTAACAAAATATCTTATACTATACTTGAATGAAAAAGGAGTGGACACTTCAATTGTGGATCCTTTATTATCAGCAGAAAATAAACACAAGACACAGAGCGAACATCGCGAGGTTTTGGAGGTATTTTTAGTTTTTATTCCGCACGTATATCATTTTTGCAAGAAAACTGCAGGTCATGCACAACAGGCACATAGCACCCCTAAACATAGTTATTCTAGCGCGTAGTCGAAATTCATCTATGCGAGTTTTATGATGAGCCAATGCAACAGTTGCAACTTTATAAAGTATATAATAGCATTTTCTGACTGTGTGTAGCAGCCATGGAGTGGCTATAGCATATACTAGCTATTAGTCATATCCCACAAAACACTTTTGACATACTGGTGGTATGTACAGTGGTTTATTACACTTTCCAAACATAAAGAGGTGTGTTGAACATTAGGCTACCAAACTTAGGCCCATGGTCGATGTGGCAAAATTCACTCAAAAACTTACAATCTTACCATATTATGTACCTTTCTTGCTTTAATTCTTTTATGTAGTTCTTTAAGTTGTTTTAGTGCTCGAAAAGACAAAATTAGAAGCCCAGTCTTTGTGCTTGTTTTGGGAAAAATGTTTTTGTCTGCCAGTCGGACCTCCAAAGTTTGTCACTTGCAAGTTGTATTGTTTATGTTGAAGTCATGGTTGTCGTACAGCTGATTGGCTAACAACTCATGCACATTTAAATAGATTCTAGTAACAAGTAACATTTTTAACTCATGAACAACTAACAAAATTTAGTTCTTCTTTAAAAGTAATGGCTGAATAGCTGACAGTTCACATCGCAAACAGAAGGCTCACAGAAAATAGATCAATTCTACCATTTCCAAGTAAGTTTTAAACGGCAGGATTTTGTGAATAAACAGTACATCTGTTGTGATACTAAGCTAGTGATAAAAGATTTTAAATATCTTAGTGAAGAACATTGTCAGGGAAGTTGCATAAAGTTAAATAAAGTTAAGACAACAAATTTTGTCTTTTATCTCCAATGGCGTGCATAGAAGAAAACCATAACCTTCAAGGCTTCATGAGGCCGCAGATCAGTAAACAACAGCAATGACACAACGTCAGCATACAGAAACGGGTAAAGTGAAAAAGTTATGGCCAAACAATGGTCCTAAATGGTTCTATAACTAAGCATATAGGCCTACGGTAACACAGTTAGTCAATAATTTTTCCAGTTCCAGATTCAACTCAGTTCAGTAACTCGAGTTACGTGTAGGTTTACCATTTTAGTGTGAATTCTTAACAGTGATCAAACCCTGCTGTCAAATAGTCACTGCAGCTGAAGGCGTGATTCGCATCTTGTGTACTAATGGTTAGGCCTTAAGCGGCCTAGATAATTAACGTTAATGTGTCTGGCAGTGAATCAGCGAATGACGCCTAAAGTAACGTTAGGCCTAACGTTAATCTTCGATATCAACAGACCTGGAAAGACGAAAACAATCCATATAAATATTGTAATTTGCCATTTTTATACAGTAAATATTGCCTGAAACAATCTCCTTAATTACATACGCTAATCTTGCTATTCAAATTTTCAATGACAATTTAAAAACTGTGGAAGAACAAGAAAATTACCTGCTCCAAATTCACCACGTTCGCCATGTTTAGCGGGTATGATTTGGATGAGACTCATGCCACCAGCCGTTTTCTATATTTTAAGAAATTCCTCAATATGCATGTGCCAGCCTTTCGTCCTGATCGAGAATGGGTACTAAATAGGTAGTTTAGTTTCATTTTGGGGAATGGCAGAACAATTTTTGCCAGAATCCTCCAATCTTGCCCCAATTTAACACAATTCATGAATATACTCATAAAATCCACATTTCATGTTGCCACAATGCCACATCATCTGCTTTTAAACAACAAACAACTAAACAAAGCTTTTAAAGATCATATTTATATCTTAATTTTTTTTCTTTTATTCAAAAAATATTTCAGTCAGTTTTTTCTAGGACAGTTTTGCCCGAATTTTGATACCCAATTTCCCCAAATTCTTGGGTGCCCCCAATTTATTTATTTATTATTTGGAGGGCAGTCTTCCCCCCCTCCTCCCTCCTCCGCCCCGTACGCCTATGCCTACTAACTATTGTAAAGTCAAGTTCAAACAGGGCTTAATTTAGTGTGGTCTTGTCCACTAATTGTGGTCTCATAAATTTAAATAGTGGTCTTAAGTCACGTGTTGTAAAATTTAGTTTTGTCAACGAACCTCTAGTTTGGCGCCTTTCGGCGCCATCTCCGTAAATAAGTGGTGTTGTGAAAATCCCTTAAATCAAGCCTTGTTAAAAAGTGTAGTTTTAGTTGACTAGAGATTTGAAACTAAGGCAAAGACTGAGAGAGAGAGAGAGGAAAGAAACTCCCCTAGATGGGATTTTTTCAATTTTTCACCGTTAGGCCCCTATATGGTGATTTTCTACTTTTGAATGTTAAACTTCATTGTGTGATTTGCTCTCTCAGGAATTTGGTCATGGGGAGGAAAGTGAAAGAGAGGAGAAGTTTTGTCTCATAGGGGATTAAATCCTATAAAGTAACTCAATTTACAAAAAAAAAGGGAGGATGAGGAAAAAAGCAATCTCATGGAAGGAAATTCCCCCGTAGCACCGCCACTGCCCCTCACCCACATCCCTCTCACTCCTCACCCACACTTTCGATGGACAAATACCACGAAGGATTTTCGTATAAATATATGATATTAACTCAGTGACGCTGTCACCGTACGTTTTTTTTTTATACATGCAGTCCTATGCAGGATTAAGCGCAAGTGGTGGGGTTGCATTCCCCACTTTGTTCCATATTTATATATTTTGTATGGTAATATTTTGTATCTTAGCGTGATTTTGTGACCCCATACCACCCCTCCCCGCTCTCACACACGCACACATACATTTTTGGTCGGCATATCCCCGCCCAAGTATATGAAGTGCGCACCAAAAACCATGAAACGCTTATTCGGGCCAGGCGAAATGCCTATACTTTAGAACCTATTTAGTAAAACATGACAAAATTCACCTTAACATACCTGATGGCAGTTTAAAAGTGACCAAAAACGTAGAAAATGAAACAAGGTCGAAGTTAACAATAAAAATACAAGTTCGAAAACGCAATTAGTGTTTTGTTCATAGGCGGGATTTTTTTCTTTTTTGGCATGGGCAGCATCTTCTCCACCCGCACCCCCCCCCCCCTCCCACACACATACACACGGAAGATGTTTGAAAGTGGGAGAACAGGATCTGAGGGGCACTTTCCATCGTATTTTCAAAGCATGTCAGTAGCACAGCAATATAGCTTTATACGGTCAACCTCCCACCACACCCCTTCCCTGCTCCCACAGGAATTTTTTTAAGCTTTTATAGGTTCGAACATCACTGGTGACCCATTTTTCTTTCTTTTATAATTTACAGCTTCAAAATTCAAGATATTAGGGTCCAAAATTCGGTAAAATCATAACGGTTTTATTGAAATGAAACTTGAAAAAATGTATAAAACATAGGTCTTAAAATCGGTAGGATTTAGACTATAATGCCATTGTGTGGTTCATGAATCAGAAAGCTTAATGTCTAAAATAATGTGAAAAGCAAAAGGGTCCTTATGGAGGCCATCATTTTTTGCTGTTAAGAATAAGATATGTGACTATTTTTAGTAGAAATTAGACCAGATGGCCCAAATTCACACCCAGTCTTCAACGAATCAGTGGCAAGTGTCCATTGTATGTTCTTTCTAGAACCCAAATTAAAGGCGCTCCGCGAGCGACATTTTGGGTATTTTGCTTGATGTTTGTGTTACTTTCTTCAATCTGTCAATAAAAGATCAATTATAATAAGGGGACTAACGTATATTTTAACATTTTAAATAACATTTTTTTTTTTTAAATCTCTGTCAGTCTAAGAAGAGGCACCTTTTAAACTTTACAAAGAAGATGGGGAGAGGCCCGAGAGGGTACGTCAGTTTATGTCATTACAATGGCCCGCGTGCAAATAAAATTATTTTGCCCTGCATGGCCCATTTCAAAGATACCCCACTAATGAAGTTTGGGGGTTGCTCGCATACTCTAAAAAGGCACTATTTTAAAGAGCTTGTACAAATTATAAGGCGGGAAAACAAAGGTAGGAACTTAGATGCGAAGGAATTTTAAGTATAAAAAAATATAATCTTGTCCAATATGTAAGTATGTATAGGGCTGTTGGCCTTAACTTTGTATAGGAAAAATTCAGAATAGTGTATGAGCGCATATATATATATATATATATATATATATATATATATATATATATATATATATATAATATATATATATATATATATATATATATATATATATATATATATATATATATATATATAAATTTCACGCTTAGTCTTTTTAGGGTAATATTTGTGTTATATATCTTTAAATAAAATCATATATATATAATATAAAAGGCTTTATATACTGAATGTTTAATATATATATTCCTTCTTAAAACAGCACTTGGCCTCTTTGAAAGAGCATTTTTCCTTCTAAGAAAAGGCATTTTTCCCTCAGAAAAAGGGCACTTTTCCTCTCTGAAAAGGGCACTTTTGAAAGTGTGTATGTGGAAGGGGGAGGGGGGCACGTGCCCTCTGTTCCGCCGCCTATGCTTTTAATCAAATCTCGCTCATGGATTTGCTTTTCATGGATATGTCAAAAAAGTTGCAAAACTGAATCTATGAAGGGTATTTATAATATAGCACCTGAAGAAAGTTAATAATTTAAATAGGGAAAACAATTAAATAAATGTTCTACTTTCTTTAAAATACATTAACAATTGTTACGAATGTGAGGATGAAGACGCCAACTTTCCCTAGTAGACTTACTACATCAGCAGAGGCGCAACAATAGGGTGGGAAGGTGGGTAAATCCCATGGGCCCCGAGCAAAAATCGAGATTTGAGGAGCCCCGAGCAATGACTTCTAGTTGCGTCACTGTGCACCAGTCATTTTTATACAGATAAGACGGAAACTTGAATATCTCCTTAGCGGAATAAGATTTTTAAACGCTTTCTTCACAAAATTTTTCCTCTTTCATATGCTTGACAACTGAACTTATTTTTTAACATAGTATAACATAACAAGATGACGGCTATGAGGGTTGCTTACCCCACAAACACCAAAACTAACCCAACCACCCCACAACGAAAAGCTAAATAAAAACAAATTGTATTTCATTCATATATATATATTCATCTTTATTTAAAGTTCTCTGGGAACTCGAAACTAATTTTCGAGAGCTTCATCGTCAATATGAAAATGCCGTAAACGGTAAATTATTGAAACAGAAAAATATTAATGAGGAACATTTTAATTCAGTTTGGTGCCTTTAGTTTCAAGCCTCTGTTATTATCGTACCAATGACTTAAAAACAATGGATACACGTATGAAAATGCCCATATTCATCTACTTGATCTATATCAGAATTGGCATCAACAATTTTATTATACAAACAAAGATCTTGATATTGACTCTATAAAATGGTCAATTTCTAATTGATTTTGATGGAATATTTGTTACTTTTTGGCATTTAAAAGATTTTAAAACAATATGCCTCAGCACGACCATTAACCAGATTATTTGTTTGCTTGGAAGAATATTAGCAATCCATGCATGCATGGAAGGTAGAACCACGGGCTGACGTGAGAGTATATGCGTGTATAGAAGTAAGGTTGTGAGGGAGATGAACAACGAATCAGACGTGGGAAGTTCAATACACAAGGGGAAAGCCCATGGTTGAATATTTTAAGATAGGTTTATAGGGTGATTTAACCCCACCTCACCCCTCTGGTGCCATGCACTTTTTCTTAGCCTTTCATTATTGTTTAAGTATGTATGAAATAAACTAGCTGGTGTGATTAATTTATGCTAAAACGCACGGGCGCTGCGCTGATGTATTACAAATCCAGATCACTCTCGGTGGTCAGTGTCCCATTCCAATATGCCTGCACCGCAGAGGATGATTGTCCTTGCCCTTCGCTTCACGGAGGGAAAGTGGTGCCTCCATTGATACCCTTCATAAACCATAAGTGTTTCCTTCCAAAGCTTTACATATGTTCCTGGCTATAAGCTACAGGGGCGCGTGGGGCAAGAAGACAAGGTGTGTGGTAGTGAGGTCACTTGCTTCCCCCTCCCTCTGGAAAAATTCCATCGTAAGTAAAATGTAAGTATAGCAGATATACCCGTATATATATCTAAGGCTATTTTATGTCTGGTATAGATTATGTTATTAATTCCTTTGAAAATAAGTGTTTAGCTGCTGGAATATTTTTAGATCTTTCCAAGGCTTTTGATACGCTTGACCATTCAATTCTTTCAAACAAGCTTGATAA
Organism: Chiridota heheva; assembly: GCA_020152595.1. Lineage (NCBI taxonomy): Eukaryota > Metazoa > Echinodermata > Holothuroidea > Apodida > Chiridotidae > Chiridota > Chiridota heheva. Next base: position 1,770,214 of record JAIGNY010000327.1, on the reverse strand, counting down.
TTATGGTATTAGGGAGGCTGCATTATGTTGGTTTAGTAGTTATATTCATAGCAGATTTCAATATGTTTCTTTATCCGGTGTTCATTCTTCCAAGCAGACAATTCACTGCGGTGTTCCCCAGGTTTCTATTCTTGGACCCCTATTGTTCTTAATTTATATAAACAAATTCCCAAATGTTACTTTCAAATTCCATTTTATTTTGTATGCAGACGATGCCAATCTACTTCATAAAGGCCACGACATAAATACTTTAGTGAACGATATTAATACTGAAATCCCCAAAATTACTTTTTGGTTTTAGGTCCAATAAACTTCACCTAAATGCTAAAAACCTACCACTATTATTTTTCTACCACATAACTTCTCCAATTTGTTTCTGTCAAATAGTTCTTTTCATGATTACCATACCCGCCATGCTAAATTACTTTCCATTCCCCGTTTCTCTCTAAAAGTAGTCAACATTATGTTAAACATTGTGCTATTACAAATTTGAATCCCCTACCCACTTCATTGAACTCTTTTAAAAGTTATCCTCATTCAAACGTAAAGTAAAACATTACCTTCTTTGTAATAGAATCCTGTAAAGTTTATTTTTTAGATGTATCATCGGGTAGTATCTATGTAATATATTCTTTTTTGTTGAAAAATGAAGTTCACACTTGTATTATGTCTTTGTGTAATTTGTAAAGGGGTTACCTCTCTTACAAGTTCTTTTGAGCTTTTCGAGGATCCCCTCAACATATAAACAGATAAAGCCTTATCTGTAAATATTATATTCTGTGAGTAATAGAAATGGTTGAAATAAAGTTGTACAAACAAACAATACATATTCGGGAAATAAAGCGTAGAAATGAATCAATACGGATAAATTTTAGCTAAATAATTGCATGATGAATTTGCCCATATTGAATTTTTAGTTGAACTGAATTTTGAAGCAATTTTGTTCGATCTTCGGGAAATTTCCTAACTTTCTTACATTTTGCGGAATTTTTTCTCTCTAGATTTTTGGAAATTTCCATCAATATCATTGGACTCCTTGAAGAGTATCCGTCGAAAACGACAACTGGTTTTACAAAACTATTTACATATTTTACATTCTTTTGTGCAATTTCCTCGAATGTTTCATCCATTCCCCAAAAAATCGATGTAGCAAAGATCAAAAATATGGTAAATTCTGCATTAGGTGGACGTTTCGCAAGTTTCTCTTCAGACAACAGTTTTGACAGTGCACATGCTAATTGAGGTTTGTTAGCTTTTTGAAGTTGACCATGCTTGTCGAATAGAAAGGTGGATGAGTGGACAGTTCAAAAAAGAACATCTCATCGAGACCGTAACTGCAATCATAGTCAGCGATTATAAGTAGCCTTTGAAGAGAAGTTGGGGATTAGTATGGACACATTTTTACCATCTGATAACAGCTTCTGTCAGTGTTTCACTTTGGTTCTTCTTTCGAAATGAAAAATCAAATATATTTTGTCCTTTCAAGTTTTCAATCATAATGGTCTTTGCGATCTCTGCTTATTCTTGATGGTGATTTTTTTTTTATGTTGGTCACTTGTGATGAATTCTTTTCCAGTGAGCTTATGCATAGCTTGGTTCGCTTTTGCACATAAAGGTAAAGCCAAAAGCCATCTCATGCGTTGATCTTCTGCCATGCCTCTTCCCCCAGTAAGACCCCCAGTTGTCTTCAAATATCTCATTAGAACTTGCTCTATTATAAGATCTGGTGGCAAACTAGCCCAGAAGCGGTCGGCTTTACGAACAAAACCACCAGCTACATATCTGTAAATGACATCCGGATGGCTTTCTTCAAGATCCAACATATCTTGAAGATATAGATAAACTGATTTGGCATAGTAATTATGTCCTGTGGCTGCGAAAATGGAAGCATCTTTGAAGAGTGTTTAGGTGTAGTATGAACTGACCTGTGCGCTGGGCTTTAATTAGAGTTCTTTGTAAGTCATCCATGTGGATGTATTGTACCGTAATTTTCCTGTGGGTTTTGCGTTCAGTCTACTCTTCTCACCTTTCATAACTTGAGTAATCTTTGTAATTGCTGAATTGACTTATGATTGTCGCGAAAACTATTCTCGTCCTTTGTTTCCATGAGATTATCATATGGTAGATCATTTTTTCAGCAATCTTAGATTCATCTGGGGAAAAAGACATATTATATTCCCTCTGTATTATGAGAGCCGTATCCACAAGAAAGTGTCCACGTATTGCCCTGGAGAATGCTTACTTTATAGCATGTGCGTGACGGCATGTTCTGCATAGACGAGTTCTAGTACCTCTTGAAGTCCAGCTGATCTCATAACGTGTCCAATGCATCCCAGAAAACTCATACTGGGTGAAATCCACCCAAATTCAGAACAATGTTCCTCATATCACTGTTTTCATCTTCCTTTGCAACTATCATCTTGGCTTTCTATCACAACGGCTGATCAAAGGTGATAACTGAAGTTGATCCTTGCCTCCCTACTTTTATCACAGATGAAGTGTAGATTAGGGAAGACATAACTCATGTTTGTTGAGCCTGGGCCGATCATAGAAAGAAAATTGATTGATGCCTTTCCGCAGTGTGCTCCTTTTGTAATTGATTGCATCATTCCAGACCATCCAGGGCAATGTGCTCTCATCGGCCATGCTATCTTCCACAGCAAATCAAGTCCACAACGGTCATCGCTTGCCAGTATTGTTTACAATTCTCTAAACATTAGATTGGCTGCATTTCATGAAGATTCCAATTGTAATACTTGACAGGGACTTTTGCATGTAAAAGACTGGTATCAGTTGCCTGGTTTTTTGGGAGAGTTTTTGTCAGTTCGTATGTGTATGTGCAGGGTTAGATGCCGATATCATACCCATACCGTAAAATATCCCTCGTCCATCTAGAGTGCAGATGTTATGGTCGACATTATCAGAAATGTGATGAGCAGGATGTATCAGCGTTGGTGCTATTTGCAGCTGCAGCACATTTAGAATACCTTATTGCTTCTGTATAGGGCAGACAGAATCCAAGTCTATTTAACAGTTTAAGCTATCAAGAAGGAAGTGTTAACCAAAATAATGATGCATTTGTATTGCTAAACCAAACTGGAGCGGTGCAATGATACCTCTTGGTCGGTATTGTTGCATGATGGATTGTCCAATCAATGTTATTTGGATATCATTCTTTGACTTTACCCCAAGGCTCGATTAGGAAGATACGGAGAGTTTGGGGCAGATGCAAAATATTTCCTCCGACATATATCAAGTCGTTAGCATTCAGATATATATCTCTGGGTTGCTTGATGCTCTGGATGTCGCTTTGCGGATCAAATCTGCTGCTGTCCTTAATTATACGCCGCTTTTCGGATTCGTCATCAACACACTTGGGAGTTTCATAGAAGTCTTGCAAGATCTTCGCGGCTGAATGTTGAATTGTTACAACGTCATTCCGACTATTCATGTTGGTGATAACGACCGTATCACCCAAATGCTCTTCTAACTTCTTTCTAATATACTTCGCACTATATGGATCGTGGCAGTGCTCTGCCATTTTTTCACAAGATCAGCAAGTTGTCATCTAGTACACAAATGAAAGCCTCTTCACGTTATGTGTCGACACGACGACCTAGACGTTATTGTTTTATATTTCTGATTGTTGATATTTTGCAAGGATGTTTTTGTTTGTATGAAAATGTACACTACAAAAAAATAGCATCTACAGCTGGGAGGTCACGTGCCACAACAATTTTTCATCAAACGGACTCTGCCCAATTGTCACCCCGAGCTTCACATCTGGACAATAAAAAGATTGAAAGTCCCAAGTTCTGACAAGAAACACATTGTTATCTTTCACTATTTTGCTACCACAAAGAGAGAAAGTGATTATTGAACTGAAAGTCTGGCATCTTCGACCGTAGATTTGGCATGGAAGTTTCATCACCACCTTTTCTTATTTTTGAACGCCATATGTCTTGTATGCTTTTCTGCAATCCACGTGCAGTAACTGTCCGGCAGACACCGAAATTGTCAAACCCCTTTCAACATCGGCAGCATTGACCCCAGCTGCTCCTTTTTCACTTAACTGAATGATATTTCTTTCATTAAAAAGACTGTCACCGCATATGGCACATCGATTAGAAGAATGAGTTTCTCGGTTTGATTTGCTCCCTGACATGATGGATCTGAAAGACAAATTAAGAAATTCAATGCCCTTAAATATCGTGAAAAAACATAGGATCTTAAATGAATCAACAAAAGGACCATAAGCAGGGTCGTGCCGAAGGTTTTAAAGGGAGGGTGTGTTTGGCGAGGGCATGGGTGTATGAAGGATCACCTATCGAAATCCGCAACTTTTCCTGATTGCCAGAAAGTATAATCATATTGTGAAAGTCCTGGGCCTTGGAAATTACTTATTTTCGATCTCTGTCAAGTTGCCAGTAATTATAAGTTTTTGCCTCTTGTGGGTAGTACGAACACATCGATGACCCTTCCACGACTCTCTTCCAAAAAGCAAATTAAATCTAAGCTAGGCCTAGCGTTAGGCCAACATCAAATTAGGCCGTACATTAGGAGTGTCACCGTCACTCCTAGGTTATATTTTAATAAACAACCCTTCCAATGTGAAATGTTCAAACACTATTTACTCCCATAATACAGGCATAACATTGGGTCTAGCCTAAAAACCACACACGCCTAGGCTAATGCTTGTTTTAAATAATTCATCGTTCTCGATATCAAGAACTTATGTATCCATTTTTGACTGACTGCATTCATATTGGTGAGTATGATAACAAAAATAAGCGAAACTTAATCTTTATTTTGGCAAGTAGTACATTAGACGCGTGGATCACGTGTTGCAGGCGCCGAATGTGTTTCGTCTACTGCAGCAATTCTAGGTATCTAGCATACTACGCCTACGGTTCGTACGTCATTCCAGTTGTTAGTTTTTAGTTAACTAGCCCCCTCCCCTTATAAGCTTTATCATGTCATTTGATTAAAAGTCATATTTTTACAAATTATTCACTTAGTGGAACTTCACTGGAAGGCAAGTTTAGAATGTATATGGTAAAATATTACGTAATAAATCGCAAAAATGTGTTTACGTCACAGAAATGTCATAAGCAATGTCTGATGTGCTAATTTGATAGCATATTTATATACAATACATTTATAGTGTATATTATTAAGCCCTTAGACGAAATTGGCCATATAAGTTTATTTGGGCGGCCATTTTAAATTGATGCAAATTAGGCATTTTGCTGACGTTGGATTTTGAACATGTTTCTCATACTCATAGACTGTTCAACAAAATCCTGCAAAGAAACATTCTGTGCAATTTGTTCTAGGTTCAATCATTTTCACACTACATTAACTGGCCTAATTCCCTCAAATGACTTTACATTATCCGAAACTGGGGAGGGCCTTAAACGCCAACCCATTAGTCAGAGGTGTAGGAAGCAGAGAGGGGGTGGGAGAAGGGTAAAACTGAGGGGATTTAACCTTTTTATTTGTATGCTTTCTCCTCGGTTGAGTGGTGCAATTAGGAAATTACTAGCTTCAATTTGAAGTGAACAAATGGTCAAATTGAAGGGGGGAAATGGTCAAAAAGAAGGAAAATTTAGCACAATTATTGCAAATTTTGGTACAATTTGGCAACATTTAAGAAAAGTACCAAAAAATAAAGGAAATTCCCTGAACATTCATTAGGATGGACATTTACCTCCCCGTCAGACCATCCCATTTCAACAGACAAAACCATTAATAAAACATCCCCCGTCAGATCATCCCAATCCAACAGACAAAACCATTAATAAAAAAAACCCGGTCAGATCATCTCAATGCAACAGACAAAATCATTAATAAAACCGCTCCAGTCAGATCATCCCATTCCAGCAGACAAAACCATTAATAAAACATCCCCCGTCAGATCATCCCAATCCAACAGACAAAACCATTAATAAAAAAAACCCGGTCAGATCATCTCAATGCAACAGACAAAATCATTAATAAAACCGCTCCAGTCAGATCATCCCAATCCAACAGACAAAACCATTAATAAAACATCCCCCGTCAGATCATCCCAATCCAACAGACAAAATCATTAATAAAAAACCCCGGTCAGATCATCCTAATCCAGCAGACAAAACCATTAATAAAACCTCCCCCGTCAGATCATCCCAATCCAACAGACAAAACCATTAATAAAACCTCCCCTGTCAGATCATCCCATTTCAACAGACAAAACCACTCAAATAACCTCCCCCGTCAGACCATCCCAATCCATCAGCCAATCCATTTCAAGTTAGCAAGTAACTTTTCTCAAAATATAAATCTTGCAAGTTTGTTTTAAGATATTTCTGCTCTTTTTTTTCTGTTAGTGAGATTAAGAATGTTTAACTTTTAATTATGAACAATTATACTTTATGAATTATGTTATAATAGTTGTATTCCTTCTTAACATTTTCTTCATTGTGATGATATGTTCAGATATGAGAGTTTAACAAATAAATTGTATTAAAACAAAAAAAAAGTTTGTTTTAATGAAAACTAGAACAGTAAATATCATCATGGTTCGCATGCCCATGCAAATTGACACCCATATCATATAACCTGGCCAAATACTGAAAATGGCATCTCACACTAAGTCCCACATAGCATCCCACGTCCCACATGACATTCCACCATGTCTCCCACATGGCATCCCACCCCGTGTCCTACATGATATCCCATCCCATACCTTGTCCTATGTGGCTTTCCACCATATATCCCAAATGGCATCCCATGCATCCTGTGACCCACATGGCATCCCATCCTATGTCCCAGATGGATCCCATCCATGTGCCAAATGACATCCCACCCCATGTCCCACATGACATCCCATCCAATGCCTTGTCCCACATGGCATTCCACCATATCTCCCAAATAGCATTCCACCATACAGTATGTATAGCATGGCATTCCACCATATGTCCCACATGGCATTCCATCCTATGACCCACATGGCATCCCGCCCTATGACCCACATGGCATCCCATCCTATGTCCCACATGAATCCCATCCTATATAACTGTCCCACATTAATCCAACCATATGTACCACATGACATCCCTCCCTATGTCCCACATAGCATCCCTCCCTGTGTCCCACATGATATCCCATCCCATCCCTTGTCCTATGTGGCTTTCCACCATATATCCCACATGGCATCCAATCCTGTAATCCACATGGCATCCCATCCTATGTCCCAGATAGATCTCATCCCATGTCCCACATGACATCCCAGCCAATGCCTTGTCCCACGTGGCATTCCACCATATCTCCCACATGGCATTCCACCATATGTCCCACATGGCATTCCATCCTATGACCCACATGGCATCTCACATCCTATATGAATGTCCCACATTAATCCAACCATATGTACGACATGACATCCCTCCCTATGTCCCACATAGCAGCCTTCCCTGTGTCCCACATGGCATCTCTCCTCATGTCCCACATGGCATCACATCCCATGTCCCATTGGCATTCCACCATACATCCTACATAGCATTCCACCAAATGTCCCACATGACATCCCACCCATATCCTACATGACATCCCATAGGCTAGATAAAAAGTTTCATTCTAGCTATCAGTTCGTGAATGAGCATACTATGTATGAAAGTGTCAGTTCATATAATAACTTATATGCAAATGAACTGTTCAATAAGATAAAAAGGCGGTCAAATAATTATGCCTGATACAACCCTTGGTGTATACCACATGGTATATATTATGTCATATGTCCCACATGGCCCCCATCCATGTTTCACATGGAATCCCTCCCTATGTCCATATGCAATCACATCCTGTCACACTACCTGACTGAGCATACTAAATGAAAAAGTCTGGTCAGTTCATATACTGTACCAACTTTATGCAAATGACCACAATAATAAAGGCGGAGTTTAATAATCATACCTTATACAACCGTTGGTGCCTAAATATTTTAAGGAATTAAAATTGCCAGTGCTACAAGAGAGACGCTTCGGGATCTCTAAAGAATATTGGAAAATTATATCATTTTACAGTTATCTTCTGGGAAAATATCAAATGTTTTCTAGACATTTTAAGGAAACTAGTCTTCTGTATGTCTCAAGTATCTCTGAAAAAACTTTGTAAGGCAATTCTAACCTTCCATAAGGATATCTGAATAACTTTTTCTGACAAACTCTGAAGAATCTTAACAATTTCTGAGGAATTCTCAAAAAACGTTATCATTTCGTAGGAAATCTCAGGAAAAAATGTGGACCCCCAGATGGCCAAAATCACCATTACAGAGGCTCGCAATAAGCTTTGCATGCTCATCAATAAAATGATATGACTTTTGATCAACTTGATTTTCACATAAGATTATCATTTTATAAAAATACTCTTAACATAATGTAAAACCAAATAAATAACATAACATAAGAAGATGACATGCTAACTTAAGTAGGGTTAGTCCAGGGTTGGAAAAATACAAAAAAAGACACTCGCCAAACTTTGTGGGGCTTACTGAAGTGTGACGAGTGACACAGTGTATTATAAAAAAATTTACTCACCACAATTATTTTTTGCTCACCTATGGCAAGCAGGCGAGTTGTTCTTCCAACCCTGGGTTAGTCACCCCATAAAAAGCCCAAACTAACACCACCACCACAAAAGAAACCAAAAACAAAAGGTTTTGTGGTTCCGATACTTTTTTTACATAAGCATATTGATTTCCAAACTTTGTATTAACTGCTATGTTATTACATATCATGAAATATTTGTTCCATGATATATATTCATAAGCCACACCCACCATACAGAACAATAAAAATGTTGACAACATTAGCATTTGCACAATAATCAACAACATTATCATAGCAACTATGCCAAGTAAAAACGGTTGCTCATTTATTCTCTTTCAAGAATTTGTCAGTAAGCCCTGCCTACTCATTAATATTCATGAAAACACTACCTCAACATTAGAACAAATATGTACAGACCATGTATTTCTGTATATTGATATAGCATAAACCTGATATATTGTTCATGAAATACAGTATGGTGTTTACAACATTTAGCACTTTCACATTAAGCCATGCCTACCATGCATATTAATGACATCTGCTGATAACTTAAGCATGTGCACAATAACCAACAAAATTATCCTGCCAATATAATGCAAAACGGATATACAATTGCTCATCTATCACTTTTTCAAAATGTTCACTATAAGCCCCGCCCACTTATTAACATGCATGATATCACCAAAAAAAAAAAAGAGTTCATCTACAGACCATGGGCTATCTGTGTACCAAATGACACAAATCCAGTTTACTTTTCTTGAGATACTGTTCTTACAAGCACTTTTAAGCAAAATCATATTAAGCCCTGCCCACTACACACATTAATGAAATTCAATGTTTTTACATCATGAAGATGTACACACCAGCTAACACTATAATTATCCCAAATATGAACATTTCAAGATTCTTACATTAAGCCTGCCTACTAATTAATATGCATGATATTATAAACAAAAACAATAGGGCACATCTACAGACCATGGGTTACCTGTGTACCAAATATGGCATAAAACCATTTTACCGTTCTTAAGATACCGTGTTCATAAGCTCTTTTCACCCAAATCATATTAAGCCCCGCCCACTATGCATATTAATAAAATTTAATGTTTTTACATCATGAACATGTATGTACACACTGGCTAACATCATAATTACACCAAATATGGAACAAAACAGACACATAGTTGTTAAAATATGAACATTTCAAGAGTTTTACATTAAGCCCTGCCTCAATCATATGCATGACATCACCATCACCATCACAAACAATAGGGCACATCTACAGACCGTGGGCTATCTGTGTACCACAAACACCATTAATTAGGTGTATCGTTCTTAAAATATCGTCTTTACGAGCTGGGCATCACAAACACACATATGCACACACACCCATACATACACACATACATACGCCATCATGACCGCATAGGTTCCTGATGCTATCGCGTTGGAACCAAAAAAAAAGATAAATTCACAAATTCAAAGTAAAAACTTATAAATGTTGACTTCCAAATTGTGAACAGAATTGGCGCTAACCACCCACTCGGACAAACTCTTTGCCAAAAGCTAAAATGCTGAATATCAGAACATGCAAGAAAGAACAGGAATTAAAAGGATCACTACCAGATAGAAATTTAAACACCTAAATCATATCGCCACATACTCTTCTCAACTCAAGCGTGGTCAAGACAAGAATTCGCAACATAGATTCTTAAGTGAGTTTCCTTATTTCGGGAATAAGTCTAGTGGCTTGATTGAGTAAGAGAGGGCGATTTCCTGATCCATGACTAACATGAACACTGCCTGTGGTATTAAATATCTTATCCATAGGAGCTAGCATCATGTGCTTACATTCCAAAAAGTATTTAAATATTCAATGAGAATTTCTCCAAATATTGCAGCTGCAAAATAAAGCTTATATGATATTATAGTAACTGTGATCAGTGGCGTAGCCACAAGGGGGCGGGAGGGGGGGCATTATCCGTCGGTTCAAATTTTAATCCGTCGGTTCAGATTAGTGCCATTGGTTCAACAAGCTTTGACAATCCAGGTGCTTATTATGTTTTTAGATTTCAAAAGGACACTAGGCTCAGAAAAAGATTCTTCGGTAAAAATATATTAAACACAGTGCGATTTTGTATTTAAATACATGAAGTAAGACACAGAGAGAGAGGGAGAGAAAGAAAGAGATGGAGAGAGGGGAGGTGGGTATCGGAAAACACGTGATATAGAACAGGCTCATTTAAAATGTTTGACAACATTTACCCAGGTTTGTAGTAAATTTTTGAAAACCTTTCTATCAGTGTTTAAGACAACCCATATTTTTCAAAGAGTGACGGTAAACCTAAGCATGTACAAACGTAAACAATAAAACATTATATTTCCACATTATGCGTTTTCATGATTTTGTGTTTTATATGTGCTGTATTATTTATATATAGCTCTCTTTGACCCCTGGACCCCACCAGAGGCCCTTAAGCGGGCCCCTGGACCCCATTCCGACAATTCGAGGGCTTTGCATATGGTGTATAGTAGCTCTCTTTGACATGAATTTTGACTTGTATAATACACCTTTTTACTATGTGTTGTGACATACGTTTTTTCCCTTGAAATGTCAATTTTGTACAAATTTTCCCCTGGATCCCTGCCAGGGCTTTTCCCCTGGACCTAACCAGGGGTCCATGGACGCTTTTGGCTCAACTTTTTGGCGTGGGGCCCTGGACCCCACGCCAAAAAGTTGAGCGCTTTGCACTCAAAGTGACATCTTTGGTGTCACCTCAATTATGCCACTAAATATTGTGTCAGTTCAATTCGATTCCCTGCCCCCCAATATGAAAATCCTGGCTACGCTACTGACTGTGATAGTAATATGGGATATTACTTCAAAATAAGTTTGTAAAATGTGGAAATAAAACAAGCTACACTGTAATGACACATGTTTCATTACATATTTGATAGCAGTTACTCCCAGACAATTTTTGCATAAGCATCAAATTTCAAAAGTAGACAGATTTTTGAATACTTTTTTTTTCTCTCTGCATTACTGTTTCTCTTGTCTTTGTCTATCACACAAATAAAGCTTCAGTACCCACTATAATGCTCATACAACTGTTGAATGATGTCAACAATGTTTGTTTTATTTGGCATCTGTTGTTCACGTAACCAAAAGCTGCAGCTCAGTCTTGGAAGAACCTCATAAATCTGTCTCCACACTTGTATTGCTTGGATAACGGGAGGCAGATCAGCTATGTTACAAAGCTTCTATAGGTATTACAGCTCAAGCCGTGACGGAATAATTTTTCTTCTGGGTCATGATGAAGAGGTCTCAACTTTGTTTTCGTTTGTTGATTTGTCAGTCTTAATTTTCCAGATGGGGAGATTAAGGCCTTTCTTGTTCCTTGCAATCTCGATGGCATAAAACTGAATCCTTGTAACTGTTAAAAAAAAAATGAAAAAATTCCAAGATATCTGTACACCTTCAGGGACATGAAAAGATCTGACCAAAAAGGAGTCCTGTCAGATCCCCACAACTCTTGTTTCTACATTAAACAAACAAAATTTTGACAGGCCTTTGCCATAAAATATAGACACTTATGGTATTTAAAGAAAGATAGAAAGGAATACACCCAAATGTTAGCATTTACCTTCTGTTCGCTTCTCAACTACAATTTGTGGAGAAATGGTCCTGATCACCAAACTTTGTTTGTAAAACTCTACTTTCAGTCAGGCAGGCAGGAATAGAAGACATGTTTTTGGTTATGAGGCTGCTCACTTATGAATTGCTAGATCATTTTAGATATCATCAAGAACTTAATCACTTCAAAAGACTATAAATGAAAAAAAAAAATCATCTTTCAAAAAATATTGTAGCATATTAAATACCTGTTTTTATATTTTTCACGCTTAAAAAGGACCTTGAACTGTTTGTTTGTTTGTGAAGTATAGAATATGGCACCATACATAGATATTGCTAGAATTATTATTTCTTATTAGGACAAACATCCCCATTTTTACTTTTTAAGCATATGGCACAACCAATGTGGATAATGATTTTAATTACCTAAAATAGTATTTTCTTCACTGTAATCTCCCTTGCAGTCTAAACGAAGTAAAGTTCCAAAATTGTAATCTTCAACGACCTCTTGATACTCATTGCAAAAGGGTCTCCACTTCTGTAAATAATGAAAGACGAATCAATGTTAACTTCTAAAAATTCAAAATGTACAAATTATTCATAAGCAGAATATTATTAAAACAATGGGGTAATGTATAATTGTATATAATGAAATAGCATTGCCTCTATTTTTGGTACTTCGCAATATTACGCACATACAATTAATTAGCAAATCCTTTAAAATGTATCAATGATCCTTTCTGTACTCAAGAACTTTTCTCCTCTATAAAGATCAGACTCCATTTTATAAACAGATATAATACTTTCAAAACTGTTTTAACAAGTTTCGAATAAATTGCACAAAGACTTTACTTTTCTTAAGGGAAAGGGGCAATTTTGTTGAAAGGGATAAGTATGTTCATGTATGTTCTACACAAACGTACACCTATTTATTTAGGCATACATCAGGGATAGCACATGCAACTTGACCAAGACAACTTATTTCCATTGTGGTTCCAATCAACCCTCAACAATTTCTGTTGCCATAATCGCCATGGCAATGAAAATTTAAATCTTGGCGACCAAAAAATTGAAAAATGATTTGCCAGAGAAATAACACTTGGCGACCAAAATAAAAGTTTCTTTGAGTGAAAAATGTGCTGAAAATATTTCGGCAGCATAAATACCTTTATTCTTCACTGCCCCAAATCAAATTACTGGCAATCCTAAGCATGAATTATTACACAGTAACTTTGTCCCCCACCCCCCCTCCCCCCATCCCCACCAAGTCCCATTGCACCAATGCAACATGTACGATATCATATCACTGATCAACAGTATACATAATTACGATATCATATCACTGATCAACAGTATACATACGGACGTATGTGTTATAGTCCCCTTAGCCCACAAGAGGTGGCTGAAACTATACAAAAATAATATGCTAGTTCCGTTGGACGTCACTCAGAATTTCCATTTAAAACATTTGGGTGATTTAATATATTTTGCAATGAGGCTTACCAATTTTATGACACAATCACAATTTTTTCTAGCGATCTAAATTTTTTCACGCAAATTTCCCTGGCATGTAAAGTTCCTCCCTCATTATTGTTGACTAAAGTACAGATAAATTTAATAATTTTCCCTCATTCATTAGCTGATAAGAGTCATCCTTAGGACCTTCAGGGGCGAATCCAGAGAGGTGGACGGGGCCCACGGCCCCCCTCCCCCTCTTGCGATTTTTCTGATACTTTCTTTACCAATAAGAATATTTCTTAGTCAAGGTTTACGTAAATTTTCTACAATTTTCGTGAAATTTTCTTCAATGTTTGGGAAATCTCTTTCAAACTTTGGGAAATTTTATTCATTCTTGTGCAATTTTCCTTTATTTTCGGGAAATTTTTCTTGATTTACGATCAATTTTCTTTTAAGTTTCTTTAATGTTTAGGAATAGCTTTCAGTTTTGGGTAATTTCCTTCATTCTTGTGCAATTTTCTTCAATTTTTGGAAAATGTCCTTTATTTTGGGACAATCTTACTATGAAATTCTGTCAATTTTTGTTAAATTTCCCTCAATGTTTGTGAACTTACCTTGATTTTGGGGAAAATTTTCTTCGATTTTCGGTCTATTTTTATCTTTGTTCGGGAAATTTCATTGAATGTTTAAGAAATAACTTTCAATCTTTCTTTATTTTCATGTAGTTATTAGAAAAATGTTTTAATTTTGTGGCCATTTGGGACGATCACACATGACAAAAACGTCTGTGTAACGTCTAATATGATAGCCTGATATTACAGCCAAGCTGCGCGAACTAGTATGATAAGCATAGATATTCGCAGATTTGAAGAAGATAAAAGTTTGTCAATTTTGAGGAATTGCTTGGAGTGTTATCTCTTTGAATAGTGCTCAGAGAACCAGGCAGGGGGGACTCTCCTGCCGTCGGGTATGCCATTTAATGTCCTTTTTCGTTAAGCCCCATCCAACCACCATTATCCACATCTACCAACAGCTCAATAATTTCCTCAAAAATGAAGTCTAATCATCACTTTGGACTATTAAAGCAATCAGGGTCACTGATTATATTCTTACTTTAATGTGTTGAACTGACAAGCTACCTCAACTAACACTTTCAGATTGGAAGAAAAGGTTTTAATGAAAAGCTACCTTTATGTCCCTTAAAATTACTAAACGCGAGTAATCCCCAAACGCTCGCATTTATTTGTGTGTATACATTTAGTGAAATTAGTCAATAAGGAACGTTCACAGCTCTAATCAATTTAATTTTGAACAAATCCAATACCCTTGCTTTTGTTTATGGTACCTAAATGGTACCTAAAAATTAGCAAATATGAAAGATGCAATAACACCAAAAAACTCACAGCTTTTGATTCTGGTGATTTTAACTGTTCTTGCTTGACAACTTCTACATCCATGTCTGGGAATTCCTTCTGGAAGCTTTCATAGATTTCATCATCGTGTTTGGACAGTTTGAGAATCCTTGAATCCAAAGATGATATCAGCTATAAAGAATACAAATATTTATATATGTCAAAAGTAAACTGTAACCGTAAATCATCACATGTGGTTGCATTCTAAAATGCACTCTGTGGAACAGAAACCTCCCCGCACTATTTAATTCCTATCTTTCTCGTATAACCCCCATTTCCATTAAAATCTACTCCAGGAATTATTCACCCACCAATTTTGATCCCCAAAAATATCTAGCCTTTTATCTACCCACAGACTGATTTATTTTGAAGCCAGAGCATTATTTTTCAGTGCTGTTCTTTTCCTAGTCTTCATTAATGATATTGATGTTACCCTTGGCTACAAGATTTGTAAATTTGCTGATGACACTAAGTTGTACAGGATTGTTGATGATACTAGGGATTCTTCACTTTTGTAAACTGATCTGGATAAGTTAGTTTCTTGGTCCCAAACATGGCAGATGTCATTCAATGTTGGTAAATGCAAAGATATTCATTTTGGTCAGAACAATTTGGCTTTTGATTACTGCATAATGGTTCAAATCTTGGTTGTGTTGATCAAGTAATGGATCTAGGTGTTGTCATTACTAGCAATCTGAAGCATTCTAAACAGTGTGTTTTAGCAGCTGCAAGGGAAAATAGGATGCTTGGTTTGATTAGAAGAAATTTGTGTTATCTTGGTAGAGAGGTTGTTCTTAATTTGTATAAGCAGTTACTCAGGCCTCACCCTGAGTATGCTATTCAGGCTTGGAGTCCCTTTTATGAGAAGGATAAGTTCATTTTGGAGCAGCTTCAGCGAAGAGCCACTATACTTATTCCCGAAGTAAGGAATCTCTTATGAATCTACAGGTGTAGATTGCGAATTCTTGGCTTGACCACGCTTGCGTTGAAAAGAGTATGTGGCGATATGATTCAGGTTTTTAAGTTCTTATCTGGTAGTAATCCTCATGTGATACGTGGTAACAGTTTGAAATTGACCAAAGACTTCTCACAGATAAATATTTAGCGTTTTAGCTTTTCGCAGAGAGTTGTTAATGAGTGGAATAGTTTGCCCGAGTGGGAAGTTAGCTCCAATTCTGTTCACAATTTCAAGGCCAACATTGATAAGTTTTTTACTAACTGTGGGCATCTTTTTTCTTTTGTTTTGGGGTGTTAGTTTAGGCTTTTTATGGGGTGATTAAGCCTTATTAGCCTGTAATCTTATTATGTTATGTTATGTTCATGCAAAGCAATGAATTTCCATACAAGATCCACATTCCTGATATCAGAAACAAATTGGTTGGATTTTCTTTGATGCCAAAAACAAATTGATCTGATTATTTTAGAGGGAAAAAATTGATTGTTTTGATTTCTGCTCAAGGTATATATTTGAACAAGGTCCCAATAGATATCCCCCTAATAGATCCTCACCCCTCCATTACAGTCCTAATGTACCCCAAATTTAATTTTCACTTCTTCCTTGAGCACAACAAAAAAGCCACACAACAAATTAATTAATTTATATTTCTTGAAATATCACTGACGACACACAAACAAACAAACACTTATAACAGAGGCCAAAGCATAACCTCCACCAAATTAGCCATTGGATATAAAATTATTTTCTTTTTCAGGTGGAAGGAAAATAATATTGGTCAGGGTTGCTAGGTTTTTCTCAGTCTACTGGCCAAATATGCTTTAAAAAAAGGCCAAAAGTTGTTTTACAAAGGAAAACATGTTAAGAGTAGCATTACTGTAGGTAGAAAAGAAGGCATATTTGTTCATGGTCCTGGATCTTTATTTAGTCCAATACTCGTCTTGTACGCAAAACTTAACTTTTTATGAACATTTGATTGATAAATATGCTGATAAAGGCAGCCAATAATCGCCGGCAGGTACAAGATGGGCGAGGTTTTTTTAATAACCAAAAAAACAAAGAGTATATGCATGCTCAGCAAAATATAATACTACGAATATAACCATTATAGGCAAAGTATTAATCTAGCAAAATTCCCACTTGACACCCCATCCAATGTCCCGCATGACACCCCATCCAATGTCCTGAATGGCATCCCACCCTTTGTAACACATGGCATCCCCCCCCACCTATGTCACTATACTGTTTGACAGGTAGCTCTAAAAATTCAAAGGCCAAAGGGCTTTCGAAAAGGACAAATGTGTATATTTTGGCAAGTAAAATACCAAACTTCTGAGTCTCAAACTGTTGACACACTTTAATGATGTATTGTAGGTTGTTATTTGGAGTAACTTACATTAAAATATGTGTCGGCATGGTGGAAAGCTTTGAAAGCCCAGATTTGCTCCAAGTTTTCCTAAAACAAAAACAAAAACAAACAAAATATTTCATATCTAAATGCTGTCAAAACAACAATGGAACTACTGTACTGTTCAACTGTCCTTCAGAGCAAAATGCTTCAGTTTCTGACTAAAATAATGACTTCTACACTTCTGCAATTAGAATCTCATGAAACAAACCTTTCTGACTCATCCACAAATACTACAGTAAGTAGGAGTTACTATAAGCTTCATCCTTTGCAATCCTTTCTACACCAGTCTATCTAGAAAAATCCTGTTATAGTGCTAAATTGCTATCTAGAGTTTAATGAAGTAGGTTTATCATGCATTTCTTAGATTTTTTTATTTTTATAAAATCATCAAAAATTCCTAAAATGTTCAGTTATTTCTAATACGGAATAAAGCTGTATTACAGCTTTTGTTGTTGTTGGCTCCTTTGGTTGCTCTTTTTCCAACCACAATAATAATATTGATAATAATTGACAAAATACAAAATAGGAAACAAATCTTTATAACTCTGCAATTAGACTTTTTTGAAAATTAACAAAATAGCATAAATTAATCATCAATACATAAAACACAGAAGATACATCATTTGACATCTGTGTAGTCAGAGCTGGACAAAATCTATGGTTCTGGCACTTATATCCACAGAAAAATCAGAAATTTACAGGAAGAAAAAAAAAAATCATAAAAAAAAAATATATATAAAAAAGTACATTGAATTGTGAAAGAGGGAAGTAAATAAAGATGTATTAACTACATTAATATATTTTCTGTCACGATTTTTCGTGGAAAGATTTTCCACGCCTTTATTCAGAGCCGTGGGAAATTTATAACTAATTCTAAATCCGAGTGCAGTATCTTGCACATATGACATCTTTCCAACTTATTGCTCAGGACATACCATGTCTACAAAGTTACAAACTGTCAGTCCACAATTTTACAATATTGACCAATTACGGTCAATATACAATTTACATTCAATATTTACATGTAAAGCAAAAAAATCAAGAATACAATATTCTGGCCTTGCAAGGATCTAGTCATTTCTAAGATAAATTGTATTTTGGTAATGGGGAGAGAAAGTAGTTAGAAACTTGTTTTAAAACTCAAAAAAAACTTAACCCAAACTACAACCTGAACAACAATAAAACAAACTCTTGAAAACATAATCAGTGATTTGAATGATAAACAGAATAATAACAAAGATATACATACATTTATATAAAATGAAACTTAATCAGATACATACATCGTTTGAGTAATTGTTTGCATTTCTGTCCATTCTCACACTTCAAGCCTTCAAAGAGAAACGTCTGAAAAGGGAACAAAAAATTAAAATTATGTAAATCCATTTTTATTTTTCAGTTAAGGTGACATCTATCCCCTACAAAGAAAGTATGTATATAAATTACATATATTTTTCATCTTTTTTAAAAGTAAATACTTTTGGCAGGAAATTATCTTGCAAGGGAGAGTTTTTAAGAAATAAGCAGAAATCAGCAAAATTTGATTTTTGCTTCTTTCTTGACTCTTTTTAAAATGATGCGAGAAAAATTTCTTTCAAATCTAATACCTGTGAAAAAGTTCAAATATTGTCCTCTGTGCGACTTAAAAAAGTGAAAATCAATTGAGACACTTTCTGAATACGGATTAATTGCAAAATACCCTGCACCAGTTAAGTACTCCATGGAGCCAGCTCTGTGGTTGCACACTTGGAATTATATTGAAGTATGGGTCGTTCTTAAAATAAAAATTCCTGTGACAAGCGTGGAGCCACTACGGGAGTGTATCTATAGTATGAGATTGTGAAAAATTCCCATTGCAAGCCTGGTGCTGCTCCAGGGTGTTCTCACAAGATTCTGAAAAATTCCCATTGTTAAGCGTGGAGCGGCTCCAGGGTGTATTTATGAGATTATGAAAAATTCCTTTTGTAAACGTGGAGCCGTGGCCCCACCCCGGAGTGAATTCATAAGATTATGAAATGACAAGTGTGAAGCTGCGGAGCCACTCCAGGGTTTATTTAGAAGATCATGAAATGACAAGCGTGGAGCCGCTCCAGATGTATTCATAGTAATATGAAATGACATGGGTGGAGCCGCGAAGCTGCTCCGGGGTGTATTCATGAGATTATGAAATGTATTAATTTATCTTCCATTAAAAGTACAATTTGTGTGCTGCGGAGTCATGTCAGGGTGTATTATTTTGGACTTACTGTAATCAAATTTACCAAAATATTGCAAAAACTATTGTTTCATTTTCCTCATCGCAACTGCGGAGCTTACTCTACAGACTACTTAATTGTTGCAGGGTACTCTGCATACACAGTACTTCTTTTAATACTCCCACAATTAAGCTAAATCTAGATATTCACATTATCAAATTTGTTGGTGGGATTAACATATCTTACTAACACTTTTTCAAATAAGCCATCCTTCTAGATCTAGGCCAACCTTACTAGCAGTAACTATAGAATGCAGGTTACTCGAGAAAAATACCCCCTGATTCGCAAACTTCTGAGGTGAATGGTGTAATCTTATAAATTATTAAAGAATCTCAAGTGCATCATTTAAAGAATCCTTAGTGTAATCTTATGGCTCCCATGCAGTCTCCCAGGATGGGCAGCGAAGTCTTCTTCTTCTTCCAGTTAAGTACTTCTTCTTCCAGTTAAGTACCAACTACAATTCTGAAGGCTTCAGCACTGAGGTCGCGCAGTCGGAGGATTGTACTAATCCAAACAATAGAACAATGCCTATTCATGGTGGAATAAGTTCTAAATATTTAAAGTCCAATTCTTCTTTTTTTTTGCGGGAAATAAATTGCTAACAAATTTGCCACTTTTAAGACTGAGCTTCATGACCAGTGATGCGAGGGTTTGTAAATAAGAATCAAAATTTAACAGAAATCAAGGTTTTTCCTATTATTAAGACTAACACTAAAGACCCCTAATGACAATATGGTAGCCTCCGTGGGGGTGGGATAGAGGGGGAGGGGGGGGGGTACTCGCAAAGTTATGCTGTAACTTCATGTAAAATCAATGGAGAACCACATATCGGAAACCACATTTTTTGCAAATGTTCTCCAAATCCACTTTAAACCTCCCCCAATGAAATTCCTGAGTTTAATATTGAAAATACTTAGCATTTTACCTAATACCGACACGAGAAAGCCATTACCACTCTTAGAAATCCTTAAAAAGTAAGCAGTTTTTATGTTCCAATGTGCTCTTAATGAATCCAAGTTGGCAATGAATATTCATAAGAAGAACTTACAGGTTCATAGAATAATTTTGGTCATTTTATCTGCATTTCAGATTGTGCGATTATATTTTTACATTCAACAAATAAACAAAACTACTGATCCATCTTCATGTAATCCCAGATTGCATAGTTTGTAAGTCACGCAGAAAATCTTCAGCGTGCATTTTCGGATGTTGAATTTAGGCAGAATCAGCACACAATTTTTCAGTTTGTGTTTAATTATTGCACCCCACGCCTCACTAATCACTAATGCTACATTTGTCTTACATGCACATTGAACAGACTATGCAATCTGGGTGTAATCTCACAAATATTCACATATATTTTTGTAGAAAGATGGTCAACAACTTCTGCAGTCACCCGCTTGTTTTTCGCTCAATTTCTATCTAGGCCTATCTGGGTTAGATGTTTTTAAGAAGGAAAGTAATAAACGATTCTTTAAATAACAAAGACTGTCCAAACTCTAAAAAGGTAGGGCCTATGTTGCTTTTGAGATAGCCTGACGTTAGGCCTAAACTGTTACTGTATTTCCAGCCAATAACATCAACCACAAGGGGTCACACAGAAGTTCCTCATTCCCTTCGCCAGGACCCAGACTTACAAGCACTCTTCTTTTCCTAGACACCATCAGGCTATGGAATGGCCTACCTTATCATCTGGTACACGGATCATCACTTGAATACTTCAAGAGGGTTGTACCAGCAACCAACTTCGGCCTTAGGTAGCCTCCTTAGTACTTGCACCATGTAGGCCTATGTATATAACTTTAGACTACATACTTACCTTTGCACCGAGAATGCATTTATTTAACAGTAGGCTACGTTTATTACTCCAATTGAAGGACTGTACTTCAACGGAAGGATAAGTATTCTAATTAACCTCCATTTGCGATTGCATTTTCCATTAAACCTTACGTTAAGTTTTGCGAGTTACTACCCCCTTACCCCTTCCCTCCCCTTCCCCACCGAGGCTACCGTTTTGTCGTCAATTTTTTCAAGTGGCCCTCAATATACACCTTAGTCCTTTGACATACTGTACAGTGTACTGTATTGCCACTCAGTTAAGAATAATTTTCGCATATCTCGTATATTACTTATTAGTATCACCAAAATGACATCTGTTAATTAGTCACATTTTTTGACTTAAGATTCGTACAATCAAACTTGCTCACAGAATATGATACAAAGTAAAGTGAAAATCATTTTTACTCTCATTTACTTACCAAATTACCAGTATTTTGCTACTTTTTCGTCAATGTCATAGCCTGTCGTTGTCAAGTGAAAACCCACGACACATGTCACTCCACTTGCATCCGGGGTCAGTTGTAAAGTACTCAGTTATTTACAACTTACATACAGATGCAAAATCTTGTGTAATGTAGAAGCTCCTTGGATACAGTGAGAGATCTGATTATTTCAATTGTAACATCGGTGTGAGACAGAGTGAAAACCTCCCATCCTTACTTTTTACAATTTTTAAATTTTTTTATTAGCCATTTCTATAATAGTCTAGGTGACCTTTCTGATAATCATTAAGTACCGATGACGTGAATTTTTTAAAAGTCGTTAATAATGAGACCATTGTGCTTGCAGAACGTGCTAAATAATCGCTATCAGCTCTTGATGGTGTTAAAAGTTATCGCAACATGTGGGGCTACAAGTATACTCCCAACTGCACGGTCTATGGTTGGTCGCAGTAAAGTTATTCAAACAATAGATCCCAGAATGATCTGGTGTAAAATTGTTAATAGTTCTGATCACAAGTTGTCACATATGGTCTATAAATTCCTTAGAATTAACAATGAAAACAATGTGTATAAATCCCCATGGATAACAAAGGTCAAGAATGTTCTAAAAAAGCTAAAACGTCGTATATTTGGGAGCTTCCTAACCAGCAAGATTATCAAAGCAGTGACAATCATATATCAAAGGACATTTTAAGTAAAGTCCTTAGCCTCGAGCTGTTTAGGTGATATTTACGGGCAAGAATGGCTTGCTGAAGTAAATAGAAACTCACCGTAGAATCTATCGTATGTTTAAGAAAAACTTAAATTTGGAAAAGTATTTGATTAAACTCAACATGCGAGATTGTATCAAATTTCTGCAATTTCCGTTGATCTAATTCATACATTCCATCTGTGTCTGGTAGATTTCAAGAATGTTTTCTTCATGAAAGAATTTGTCATTTATGCAACAAGAATAAACTTGGTAATGAATTTCACCACATTCTTGAATGTTCAGCATTCTCAGATGATAGAAAGATCTTTGTAAAACCATATTTTTAGACAAGACCAAATACTCTCAAAATGGAACAACTCTTTCATGCAATAAACAAATTACAAACTACACAGCTTAGCAAATTTTGTGGCAAAATTTTGAAAACATTTACCTTTATGCTCGATGTCGCTGGTGTCATAGTATCTTAAAACCTTTTCATATAAGTGCATGACATTACTAAGACTTGTTTTTCCTCTGTACATAATCTATATATTCCTATTTTTTCATGGTTACTTGCCTTCTTGTTTTGTTTTCACCATTTTTGTATTCCAGTCTCTCTAAGCTCTTAAAAGGAAGTTGAGAACAACAAATATTCAACATTCAGTCGTAGTGCCGGAGGTAGCTACATAAATCAGCGGCGTAAGATATTTGACATTTAGGGGTGGGGACGGGGAGGGGGAAAATCTCATTTTGTAAGTCATGCATGCTTCTTGATGAAAAAGCAAAAGTAAAACACGACAACAGTTTTGAAAGCAAAATACAAAATTATAGATTTATGAGTACTTTAGTTCAAGGAACATACATACGTGCATCACCAAGGAATGAGAATACCCCCCCAACCTTCTTACCTACCCCCAACTTGCCCTTATTTTGGCTTGCAAAAAGCTGAGACAATAAGTATCATTCACGAATTTGTTTGCTTCAGATTAAAAAGTCACGATTAGTTTCGAGACAGAACTTTATCAATCTTACGCTTTTGGAAGCGTGTACCGATCCTACCGTGATGTCACAGTAAAGTTTGAAAAATATTTTGGGATGAAAAAAAGTCAAAATTAGCAAATATATGATAAATTTGTTATATTCAAAACGACATATTTTTCAATGGGATTATATAGATATGTGGAGCAAATAAACAAAATTAATTATAACACTATAAAGGGCACAATTCATCCTTGTATTTGCTTTACACTCATCCGCTATGTCTGGTATGTTGCACATACCTGTCAACTGTCACGGTTAACCGTGAGACTCATGGTTTCCGGTATCATATCAAAGTACAATTTTCGTATCTCACGGTAGACTGGACGAGTGGCTACCAGCTGAGTAAAAGTTCTACAGCCTTACTGTTAAATTCATGAAAAAAATATATATATTCTTATGAGATAATTCTTAGTCACGGTTTATTTCAATTTTCTTCAATTTTCGGGAAAATTCATTAAATGTTTGGAAATCTCTTCCAATTTTGGGGAAATTTCCTTCATCAGTTCATTCTCGTGCAATTTTCGGAATATTTCCTTCGATTTACGATAAATTTTTCAATGGAAATTTATTTCATTTTGGACTTCAATTTTTGGTCAATTTTCTTAATTTTTTTAGGGAATTCAAATTTCTTCATTTTATGAAAATTTCCTTAAAATTTCATCAATTATTGGAAAATTTTGCTCAAATTTTCAATGATTTTATCAAAATTTCCATCAATTTGAAAAAGATAATTTTCTAATTTTCCTATCTAAAAAGAAAACTTATCTGGGAGGACCTTTCTCTGTACTTCCCGCTTATAAGATCATGCACCCTTACACCAATGGCGTTAATTGTGTCAAAATTGATTACAAAACACATTATATCCCTAATTTTGTTTGGCTTGGCCCCTAACTGACATTTTATCCTCGCTACGCCTCTGTCTTCAACTCATGAAGAAAACCATAGTCAATCACGGTCATAAAAAATAATTAGAATATGAATATATTCAAGTTCTTTAAGAAAATTGATATTTCGAATATAACTTGTTGGAATGTTATCGTTTGAGATTTGTTTAGATGTACGTGGAACAAATTGTAAATCTCCATGTTTGAGGTACTGATCCTCAGGTTTGGTTTTGTGAAAATCTTCAGGGTCACACATTTTTAGGTTGATATGTCTGGTTACAGTCTCACCTCTACTACATTCCCTAAAGGTGTGTGTATTTGTGTGTATTTGTGTGTGTGTATTTGTGTGTGTATTTGTGTGTGTGTATTTGTGTGTGTATTTGTGTGTGTGTGTTAATGAACATTCAGACTGACCAAAATAAGTGCGGTAGAATTGTGGATCTTTCTTTTGCGTAATACCAGTGTACTACCTATATAACGGTCGTTTAATTTGCTTTGCTCTTTGCCTTGGTTGTCCTCCAAATAATCAGAACTGAGAGATTATAGGACTAACTCTAAGAATTGACCAATATTTTAACGAGGTGAGCGTTGATAATTTTTATTTTTATCCTAACAATTCACTGAAGATAAATTTGTTTCTTGTGTCTGGGCGGCCAAGATAAATTTATGTTAACTGAGCGAACTAACTAGTTCCACGAAATATTATTTTTTATATTATGTCCTGACTGACTCCTGGTGACAAATTATGAGGCTGGTGTGAGAAATGAGTCCCATGCAATCTAACATTAGGAATTCCTGTGGTTACCATCTTAAATGTGGACACTGCAATTCCAGCCATATGGTACTTAGTGTTTCTGTTAGGTCCTAGGTTACATTGGAAAAAACATCAAATTTGCCAAGTGGTTGATTTGTTTACCTTTTTTTAAAGTCTCTCCCACCTCTGGTCATGAAACTCCTAAACATTGTAAGCTTAATTCCTTTCAAAGCTAATCCCAGGAACAAAGAATTAATAAATCCTCTGTTTGAGCTCAAAAACAT
Source organism: Chiridota heheva (assembly GCA_020152595.1). NCBI lineage: Eukaryota > Metazoa > Echinodermata > Holothuroidea > Apodida > Chiridotidae > Chiridota > Chiridota heheva. The sequence goes on along the minus strand of JAIGNY010000327.1, from coordinate 1,744,565 downwards.
TTATTCCTAATGTTAAAGTGCCTTAAATTTAAAAAGAAATTCCAACTGGGTGTTTTTAGTAGGCCCTAACAAAAATCAAGTAGCATCCATCTACATTTTATTATGTACAAGTGCCTTTTATGAATAGTCATTGATTAATAAGATATATCAATTAATTTCATCTAAAGTTTGCAAACCAGTTTGCATAGTTTGCATGATGTGTGCAGAAGATAGATTTCCAAGATGAAAATGTGCACCCAAAATTCGAAAATTAGCACCTAAAATACAATACTGTTCAATATAAACCTTTCAATTTGTGCACCAATTGCATAAATTTGTGCTCCAACTTTTCAAAATGTGCATGGAAGATCTTCCCCCTAAATTTGTTGTGCTGGAAATAGATTTGAAAGGAATTTAGCTCACAATTTTTAAGATACTTTTCATGACCACAAATTGGGAAGTTTTTCAGAAAAAGCCAAAATCAACAACAATTATTTTTTAGATGCAGCCTAATAAGTACCTTTATGGTTAGAATTTCAATTGTGATCTATAGATATTACTTTTTGATGTACACAATTCCCTGTCAGAAATGTGTTGTATAGTACTTTAAACTGACGGTACACAACTATGGTTTGCAACCAAAAAAGGTAGCAAAAAAATTCATGTGGTTGCCAAACTTTGTCAGAAGCATTTCAATTTATCGGTACATTTTTTATCATTCCATTGGCAATAAAGATTGCCTCAGTCATCAAATTTGGCTAAACAAATAACAGCAAAGTTATCAACTTCAAACAAATGCATATCCATGCACTGCTGATTGATATTTTGGTGAGGGTACAGTACTCATCAAAGGGCAGTGTTTACATTAAGATGCGGGATTGCGGGATTCCCGTAAAAAATAATTAATCCCGTCCCCCCAAAAAAATAATTGTAAGGGGGGAAAATTCTCACAAAGAAAACTGAATGACACAAAACTAAAATACACTACGATATTTTTCAAGCATCTACTTCATACTTGATAGTTGTAATGCTGCAGTTTAGGCCATGACCGTTAAGGCATAAATGTAATTATAAAATGCGTTGATATGTCGTAAAAAGAAAAACAAGAAATTAAATACGTGTTTCTACTCCCTACATTGGAAAAACTTGATGTCAGTGGACAAACAGAACAAAAAACAGGCCGAGTACTGGTTTCTCACTCTGAGTGTCCGATGATCACGCTGTCATTGGTGTTACAAAATATGTGATGAACGTGATGAAATTTAATACGTAATAGTAACGTGATTATGTCATTTGCTAGAATATAGATTGTATAGTGTGTAGTGCATGTGGTACTGTATATGGCATACAATGATGATGTGACTTACAACACAATGTACTACAGCAAAGTTCAACTTTACTAATTAACAACTATCAGTTTCAAGCTTTTTTGTAACTGATGAACAAAGACACAACAAAAGGGAAGGTAATGAGAGAGGAATGCCTTGTTATTTGGAGTTTTTCTTTTTAGATTGGTGTTATTTTTAAAATGTAAATTTAGTCTTATCAATCTACAATAGAAAGACACACAAGCAGTACTTACCTTTAATTTTGCATATTTATTTGACTTTTCTTTCTCTTTTTCATAATACATGTATTAACTATGAACCTATTTTTACCCATGATGGTTACTTTTCAAACTTCAGCAAAAAACATTAGAGTAAAGAAATTGCTTAGCAATAAATTGTGACCTCAAAACCCCCTTTTTTCAAAATCATCTTCCCAAAAAAATTATACATAGGGGAAAATCCCCCCTCCCCCCCCCCCCCCAAAAAAAAAATCTTAGTGTGAACAATGTCAAAGGGTAGCATGCAAAGAGGTTAATAACATTGTCAGATGTCGCCATATGCGCAAAAATATTAAAATCCTGTTTTTAAACACTACATGTGTCCTTCAGAGCAGGGAGATGGCATCTCCCTGTTCAGAGTATAATAAAAAATTACTTTGTCGATTCAATTTTAAAGTAATTTTAATTAATTTTGAAACAACATTTCGACAGAGAAAGAGTGATATCAATTGTTAGTCATGTTCCAAAAGTACATGGAAACATGCCTACAGTGGGGAATTGTCCCCCACGGGTGTGTTTTATGAGAGTGGACTGGTACTTGTAATGATTACATGAGACCATTTCAACTGAAGCAGTATTTAACAATGGGATCCCAATCACTAGAACAGAACCTTTAACTTTTTCAAAAGGAAGAGGGATGCATCAACAGCAGTGGCTGTGGTATGAAGGGCATGGGGAGGGGGAATTTATCCTCATAAGATTGATCCCCCCCCATTCCTAAAAATGTTGCAAAGTGACATATTTTGTCTGATTTAGAGGCTTTTGCTCCCAATTAGACAGTTTCCCCCATGACCAAAATCCAGGTGCTGCCACCAAACAACAGTGGTGATCATTAGCATTCAACATGGATGACACTCGTCCACAGGCTAACTAAGTGTGATCATAAAATATTTTGAAAAACAGTATTTTCCTTTACTTTTATTACTCAATGTATATAATTTAAAAAATGGCTTAAATGAATAAATTTACTCAACTTAAGATTAGGATTAACATGTTTTTATAATATCACCTTTGCAACAGGGGCTTGATCGCCCACGATTGGCAGGTGTTTCACGGTCAAGTGTCTGGAATTTTCATTGGCTTACTGGCCTAAAAGTTTTCGGACCGCTGCTTTAAACATTTAAAATGTTAATCATGAGTTTAAATTAAAATTAAAAGTATAAACATAAAAACATTTGCTTCTTGAAATTTTTTGTTATAGTGTCGTGGAATATCTTATGAATGAGAACCACATGACATAAATGTGGCATGGGGTCAAATGGCATATCACTTGCAGAATTGGAGCTACAAACTTCAGCTCTGAGAGAGATTGGAGACCATGCAGTGTGGTCATTGTCTTCATGCAAACCAGGATTTGGAATCGAACAATTGAGAGATGATAATACAGGTATGTTTGTTTCTTAAAATAATTCTCACTGAGCTCGGCAGAGCTCCGTATTGACACCAGCAGGCACTGATAACAGGAACTGCCAGTCTTGTTTGCCAAATTCACCAAATTGTAATCTCGGGCTGGATTGGACCCTATGATCTTAGATTGGAAGATGCAGATTATTCCACTGAACCACACTGCTCCTAGTAGGATTATAGTGTATATATGGACTTCTTAAAGAACTTTTGACTTCTAGTGGTAAGATCAGCGGGATTGTTTTAAAATGTTCTAAAAAAAATGAAAAGCGCAAATACAAAAAGACACATGATCTTATCATTGCTGTTCTCTCTTATAGACCTGATTATTTAAGCTCTCCATTATCTCTTGCATTTTTTGTAGCAACAACTTTAATTTGGAAGAAAATATGAGCACTATAAACCAGAACCCTAGCTTTGCTGTTTTACAGGGGCGGCCCTGGAATGTAGATTTTCCTGCTTTTTTTATTTAAAAAGTAATCCAGTCAGAATTTTAAGCTTTGTATTATTAAGACAATCAGAAAATTAATAGTAGGTAATTTTTATACAATACAATACAATACAATACAATTTATTACAGTGCTCTAGGCCATCTGGCCTTTGTCACAAACATTAATCTATAAAATTAAATGGTACATGATTGAGGTTCTTACAACAAACAATAATCAAAGAGAAAGAAACAAGCGTCTTGCTTCCATTGCATGTAAAATAAAGTGTGATAACTGCAAAAATAAGTATTTAGAACTAGCTGCTAATAAAATATTACATTTTGTTCTAGTTGCAGTCTGAAAGAAATATTTTGGGATAAATTTACAGTGGTTTCAGAAAGGGATGGACAAATTAGGAGAAAATGATATTCATCTCCAACTTCTTTCAAATTGCAAACCTGACAGAACCTCTGTTCATAGGTTATATTACAATAACGGCCTTAGTTGACTTCAATTTCAAGGCAAGCACATCTGATTTTGGAGACCAACTTTTTAAACTTAAAAACATTATTGAATAATAGGTATGGCTCTGCATAGCTTTCTGTTTTAAATTGTGCATAACAACGCAAAGAACTTCTAGATTTAATATCACTCAACCAGTTCTGTCTATCTATATCAAAAACTCGCTGCTTAAAATTTTCATAGAAATGTGTAGTAATCCCTTCTCCCTGCCCTTCCCAAACATTACCAAACCCAGTTTCATACAAAATATTTTTAACACACAGTCCCCATGATAGCACTCCTTTGTTTGCCAATATTCTTTGTTCTACATAACAATGAGTCTGATACCTGTCTTTATCAAGAATAAGAAGTCTTAACCAATATGTTATTTGTTTTAGTATTGTTTGACTTTTAAAGGAAAAGCGACCCAGCTCTCCTAGAGCTATAATATTTATGGCATTTGGTGGTAAACCTAAAACATATTTATGAAACGAATTGTAAACTCGTTGTACTTTCATGGGGGTAATACCCATAACTCAGAACCGTATGTTAAAATAGGCATTATCTTTTGATCAAAAATTTGAAGGATATTACTTACAGGTAAATCAATAGTTCTAGACAAAATTTTCTTAAAATTGAATAAAGCAACCTTAGACTTTGAACTCTGTTGAACTTGGGATTTTGACCATACTCCTTTTAGCGTAAAATTTAATCCTAAGTAATTATAGTTATTTACAGTCTCAATAATTTTGCCTTTGAAATAAAAACGTTCACTTCTTGCAATGTGTCCACCCTTTCTAAAAACCATTACCTTACGTTTTATCTGAGTTTACAGTCAAATCATTCTCTTCACAATAATCTTGGAAAACATTTAGTAAACTTTGCAAGGAATAAACATTTTCAGAGAAGATAACGAGGTCATCTGCATAAAGAAGACAACATATATTATTGTTATTTATAAGAGTTCCTCGGGTGTTTGTGGACTTCAATCGCTCTTCAATATCATTGATATAAAGTAAAAATAAGTACGGGGATAGATTACAACCTTGTCTTAGACCTTTTGCACAATCAAATTTGGGGGTAAGACCGTCCTTTGTCTTCACACATGACTCAATATTACTATACATTGATATAAGTATAGACCTTTACATAAACAATGAAGGAGTTTGTTTTTATCTTTTTCACACAACAGACACATACTGGCAGTCTGATGGCACCCAACCCCATCTTGTCAACATACAATTCCGAAGAAAAACAACCATTCACAGCATTGCTATCTACGTGGATTACAAATCAGACGAGAGTTACACACCCAACAAGATTTCAATCCGAGCTGGAAACAACTTTCATGATTTGCAAGAAGTGGAAATACTTGAAATGGGAGAACCCTGTGGCTGGATTAGAATTCCTTTAGTTGCTTCCCCAGGAAAGTCTATACGGACCTTCATGCTACAAATAGCGGCTTTATCAAATCACCAAAATGGCAGAGACACACACATGAGACAAATCAAAGTGTTTGCCCCTAAACAGGAGCAGATCACCAGCACTAAATTGCCAACATTTAGTTCCCTCGAGTACAGTATGTTCAGCACCATCAGATAGTAGAGGATTTTTTAGTAATGAGGAATGGATTTATTTCATTACTGCATACTGAAACTGCGGATGTTGCTTTATATGTGTAAAAAGTACTGAAGGCAACTTTGCAAGATAACTGATGAAGAACTGATTATTTCTATAATATTATTAATATTAAAAGATGTTGGTTTTGCATATTTATGTAGACTTTAAAATGTAGATTTTAAAGTGTAGATTTTAAAGTGTAGATTTTAAAGTGTACAGTTTAAAGTGTAGATTTTAAAGTATAGAGTTTAAAGTGTAGACTTTAAAGTGTAGAGTTTAGAGTGTAGACTTTAAAGTGTAGAGTTTAAAATCTAGACTTTTAGAGTTTTGGAATCATTTTTGGTGAGATTTCAAATGCAAAATACGTTAAAACTACGCACCAATACAAACTATTATTGCATCGACGGATCGATCTATTTATCAAGGCAAACAGACAACATATAGAAAAATATAAAAGAAACGCTCTGGATATGATAAAAGCTGCTAAATTGCACTCGTATTTAGACGAAAATATGGATTTTGCGTTAGCTGTTTAGTTTACGCTCCCGATCAGAAGATCTTCTGATTGGGAGATCGAGACATACGCAGTAACCATAGTTTAAACTTTTAGCCGTTAATTTTTTGTTTGCTTTTCAAGTTCTGTCATTCTAAATTTGTATACTGTCCAAATGAGGTTTTAATTCATATTTCTGTATTGAGCTTGCTGGTGACTGAAAGTTAACATCTGCTGTTCAGAAACTATTGAAATGAATGTTTAAAGATTACTTTGAAATTCCCTGGTGAAAGTCAAATTCAGGCTGATGAAAATTAAGAAAATAATTTTATCGTTCTGTTTCACCAATAAAATTAAAATATTTCGCGTGTCTAACTTACAATATTTGTTGGGCACTACTATTATAGAGAGAGCTGAACAAATTATGTCAGAGGAAAGATCATTTCTGGCCAGTGAGTCAAAACAAAGGAACCCAATTGTAGATACAGCGGAAGTGTCGCTGCTCTCTGCTTGAATGGGTCAAAACGTTACATTCTTTGTGACTAATTAAAACCGCAAAACTCTGGGAGGAACTCCCTGCAAAGAAGTAGGCATGAAGATGTATTTGCTTTTCTAGTGCTGAACCACTCTAATTATTGGCCAAACCAAAATCGTATCATTGCTAAATGGTAATAGAACTGTTTTACATTATTATAAGGCTTCTGAAATCGATGGCCACAACTGGCCCCTTTTCAGGGGCTAGGCCTATGCTTGTATATTTACTTCCTCTTGGTTCCTACTTTGAAAAACTAATCGCACAGTATTCAATTTTTCTTTTTCAAAATGCATCAAAATCATTAGTTTGATTTAAAGGATTAGTTTAGTGGTCAAGCATGTCTATCTTATATGAAAGAGGGCTTTAAAAGAAACAAAATGGTGGAAAAAGCATTAAAAAAATCTTAATCTGTTAAGGAGATATTCAAGTTTGAAGTTTGGTATCATTTCTGTAAAAACGACTGAAATCAGACTAAGTCGTGATGTCACAGCCTCAGATTCCTCAGTCTTTATGTATTTTAAAGAAACTTTATTTAATTTTTTCACTATTTAGATTATTTTCCCTCAAACTTTCTTTAGGTGGTATATTATAAATACCCCTCCTAGATTCAATTTTACTACTTTTTCGACATCCCATGTTTTTAAAGCCACAAAATTGCAGGACAAAATATGATAGATTACAAAAGATTTTGAGGAATCTGAGGCAATAACATCACAAGTAGTCTGATTTCAGTCATTTTTACACAAATGATACCAAACTTTAAACTTAAATATCTCCTTAACGGAATAAGATTTTTGAATGCTTTCTTTACTATTATGTTTCTTTTGAAGTCCTCTTACATAAACGTTTTGACCACTAAACTAATCCTTAAAGAACGTTTGTAATTATTCTAAAATTTGCAACTTAATGTACGGCGAAAGATGGCGGATTTCCGCATTTACTCAGCAACACTAGTCCTGCTGTGTCCCTTGAGGGCCACGACAGAAAAATATCGGTGGTAAATTTTACATTGTACAAGAACTGCGAACTTCATGGACTGACATGGTTGAATGCGTCAAAACATTACATTCTTTGTGAATGCAATGAACCAGAATAGAAGTTCTTGATAGATCTGGGCAGGAAGTAGATTAAAATTAGCATGAAGTATGATTAAGGACACTATTTGGAGTATTATTTGCTGTCCAAATGCCGAAACACGTAGTTATGAAACCCAAATCTTATCATTGTAAAATGATGATGAAATAAATAAAAAATGTATTTGAACCTTTATGCACTTGTCAATTGTGTGACTCACCCCTACACCCAAGGACAAGGTAAGTCATTGCACCAAGGTGGGTGGACAAAACTTGTACATTGACACACCCCTCAGTCACATACTATAGGTGACTGACATTTTTTGTGAAATGACTTACCCCAAATAATTCACCTCTGTACAAAGTCAATGGGTTTGAAGTAAATTAACCCACCCCAGAGTCACTCTGGTGACTGACAATTTGGTACAATGATGCACATGTGAGTCTATTTTATATGTCAATGACTCACCTTTGACTGACATCGACATTAAAAGAGGCCGGGGCTCGTTTTCGTATAAAAGGGAAAGCAATCTCGAAATTCCGGATCTTATTATTTTGTTAGATTTCAAAAAAGCCCTTTCTCAACAAAAGGGGGCTTCAGGAATTCGAAAATATTGTTGCAACAAGTATCACGCTTTTGTTTGTATATACATTGAATTTGTGTTCAGATCCATTTCCGCTCTTATTTGCTTATCAGTATTTATCTGGGCACATGACTTTGATTAACCAATCAGGGTCGAGGTACCCCGTGTCTTCGATTAAACGTTTTGAAGAAACAAGTGTTATTAAATTGTTTACTGTATTTTTGGATTAATTTAATGCACCATTTTTATGTGAACGGAAGTTGGATTATTTGAGGACGGATAACGAGCAGTAAACTGTATCAATTGTAAGTTTAACTGCTTATTTTCTTCATTTAATGCCCCCAAAGATCAGGAAAGAACCTTTATTGTTAATCTTCCTAAGAGGCTTAAAGATCATTTTCTGACCAGCTGTCTTTGAATAAATGTTTTTATATGATATTGGATATCTGCAAAATAGAGAAAATGGGATATAATAGTCATTAGTTTTATATTGACTCATTTTGCAAGGTAACGACGCACATGCCATGTGATGTTGCATAATAAGTTACGCAGTTCAATATTTGTATCACTGAGAAATGCAAAACAAGAAGTAAAGGATAATACAAATGTATAAAGTTAAATTAAGACGTGAGGTGTGTTTATTTCATATTGTCAGAAATATACCTATTGCAGTATCCCCTGCCCCTGTGACCATATAGTTTTCCTGCCCCCTGAGTCTGGTGATCGTTGCACAACGAGATCTGCACACCAACCGTGCGGCACCGACCTTGTGACTTAGCGTCTTTGCCTGACCGCTTGCGGCCGGCGTTACAATATAACAAAATCATTAGTTTGATTTAAGAACATTTGTAATTATTTTAAGGAGGTATAAACTTGGTTGTAAATTTTTTTTGTAATGCTATCATATGAAATAAGGATTATGTCAGACTACGTCTTCTTTAACAAGTTACGTTGAAACAGGTCTGGAAAACCTGTATATATGGTTTGGCCCCAATGGCATGAGAATAAGCCAGACTGTACGAATACAAGCAATTCAGTGGCGTCATCACGGGGGTCAGGTGCCCCATTTCCCATGTCCGAAATTGTCGACGTCAATTTTTTAATGTCTTCTTTTTAGTAGGAGAGAGGGGGGCTAGTCTGCAGTATTGCACAATTATGTGCTGCTATACTAGATCGTTCGTAATCATCCTAATGTAGTTTAAAAAGCCTCAAGTTGCATTGCACATATACATAGTCTTTGGGGTATCTCAAACTTGGAAAATGCAAGGTTTCCCGAGGCTTCTCTCACATGACCCCCACCGGAGCTTTTCCCTGGACCCATAGGCCCTAAGGCGTGTCTCTTGACCCCATGCCGAAAGGTTTGTGCACCCCAATATCGAACCATATTTTTGACCTACTGTAATGGGGTGGAGTATAGTCTGTATCATTGTAAAATTATATGCTGGTATATATTAGATCGTTTGTAATCATCCTAATTAGTTAAAACAGCCGTGTATTGCACACATTCAGTCTTTTTGGGGCATCTGAAACTTGGAAAGTGCGAGGGTGCCCCTTGAACCCATGCCGAAAAGGTTTATGCCTCCCAATATCAAACTCTTGGTGGCGCCACTGAAGCAATTGCCATGATATTGATGTTGAAATTCTTTCGATCCACTGTTCTTCACTGCACTGTTTGCGTCATGCCGCAAGTCTGGGCGTAGCTTGGCCAAGAATAGTGTAAAAGGAAGATGGAACCAAAGAGCTTCTGCACAAGCTCTTTGGTGGAACACTGTGTTAAGGGTCGATATGGAGTCGCCATAATGGGGGGCGTCACATGATATACACGTTCACAGTTCCAGTCTGCTCATGCGCACACGTACATATCACCTTCAAGTTGCGTGTAAACAAACCAAAAACAAAGTAAATAATTTTTACGCAGAATAGTAGTGGGGAGTAATCTATACAGTTCGTTGTGATTTTAACTGAAAATGTGTTATTTTGCAAGTAAATAAAGCTGCCAACTTGAACTTTGCACAAGTTTTTAGCCAGGGCCAGTACTAGCGTTCACGTATGAAAATACGAATCCGATTGATCAGTTATGAATAACTGTAAAAACTCTTTTAGCGATTGCAATCTAAATATTAGGCTTGAATCAATACTTTGATCAAATTTTGTCAAACTTAAAAGATATAAGCCGAAAATCCGAGTAGGACCAAAATCAGTTAAAAAAAAACCAAAGGGAGAAATCCCACTTGGTTCCGATGCTAACTTTGGATTAGAAGCATTTGTTTTATCGTATATCTTTAAATGTTGTGTTCTTACACGTTTAGTTCATTTATCATACTGAAACATGTAATTTGCGTATAATTTGTTTCTTGTTTAAGTGTTACGGGTTTTGCTATAAGCCACAATCAAAACAACCAATGAAAAATTGTATTTGGCTCCGCCTGACATGAATAATGATGAAGTCAACATCTCAACATTCTATGGGATCATGTATCATCTTGCTTTTATCAACATCTCACACCAAGTTTGATTTAAATCTGATATGGGTTTGTGGAAATATGAGCATAAATATAATTTCACAGTTAGTCCCACCTTCTATTTATGACATCCGATCAGCACCAACGACAATAGGATCATCTGCAGACCACAACACACCCATATACCAAGAATGGTCCGCATAAATCCATCTTCATGATCTTGAGATATTGTGTTTATAAGCTTGTTACATTTAGCCTCGCCTACTAATTAATATGTATGGCATCAGCACCAAAAACACTAGGGATCATCTACAGACCACAACACATCCATATACCAAGTATGACATACATCCACCACACGGTTCTTGAGATATCGTGTTTACAAGCTTCTGTCAAAGACATACATACATCATGACGGCCATGCATACGTTAGTCAATGCATTCATTCATAGCCATTTAGATTACTGCAACAGTTTATTTCACAATATTCCAAATTATCTCATTAAAAGGCTCCAACGTATCCAGAATAATGCTGCCAAATTAGTTGTTAATTGCTACGATGCCCCCCTCAAAAGTCCTTCTTAGTTCCCTTCACTGGCTTCCAGTTGAATTTCGTATTAAATTTAAACTGCAAGTTGTTTTTGCTTTTAAATCCCTACATAAAGTGCTATCTTTCTGATCACATTCGCCCCGTTCACATCAATAGGTATTCGTTACGCTCTACTGATTCTCTGATTCTTTTTGTGTCCAGAACTAAGTGTAAAACATTTGGTGGCCGTGGCTTTTATTATGCAGGTCCATCCCTTTGGAATGAACTGCCTGCCTCTATTCATTCAGTTAACAATCTTAGTTTGTTTAAGTCTTAAGTTAAAAACGTACTTTTTTCGTATTGCCTTTGTTTAATTTCATCTTATTGTGAAGCACATTAGAATGCTTGCAGATGTGTCAGATATGAACTTCAATCATTTAGTTGTTGATGGTGACTTCAACCTATCTAACATCAATTGGTTCACCAATTCTTATAATGATAATGACATAAATAATTTTGCCTTTTTTGGATTGCCTAAAAGATAACTTCCTTACTCAGTATGTTATGAAACCCACCAGGGGACGTGTCGGGCATAACCCTCACATCTTAAATATAGTCATCTCCAAGGGTTAAGAGACGATGAATTATATTGACTTTCTAAGCCCTCTTGGAAAAAGCGATCTCAATCTCAAGTGTGTCAAAGTTGAATCTCAACAAAGGGGATTTCTACACTATGAAGCGTGAGTTATATAATGAATGGAGGTCTTACTTTTTACAGGCAGATAAGGATGACACTAACACCATGTGGGGTGCGTTTCACTCTCTTGTCTCAAAGTCAGTCAAGGCCAACATACCCATGAAAAAACAGTCCAATTTTACAAGAAAAGCAAAGCATAAGGTAACTCTTGATGAAAGTGTGTCTTCATTATTCGTAAGAAGCACGGATGTTGACAGAGGTATTTGGAAGATAAAACAGATGCCCGTTATAAAGCCTACTGTAAGCTTTAGAACAAAGTGCGAGCATTAACAAGGAAAAACCATTGTGACCTTGTGAATGAGACTTTCACTACGGATAAAGGACAATCCTACAAAATGGCAGTATGTAAAAAAAAACAAAAAACGTCGTAGTGGTATATCAAGCCCCTTTGTTCCAAATCTGGCTTCAAATAATACTACCGTTGAGGATGATGACAGGAAAAGGCCAAAATATTGGCTGACTTCTTTTCCAGTGTTTTTGTAAAGGAGAACATAGCCGCTCCAACTTTTTCAAGCCTTACCAATGCATGCCTTAACCTGGCAGATTTCTAGGTGGCAGAGGATGAAGTACTTGATAAGCTTCTTTCTTTAGATGCTAGCATATCACAAGGTCTTGATAATCTTTACCCACGTGTTCTTAAAGACTTAGCTCATGTTCTAGCCAAGCCAATCAGCATTATATTCAACAAGTCACTTTATTCAATGGAAGTTCCTGACATGTGGGAACTAACCAACATTTACAACATTGCTATCTACAAAAAGGGTAACCCACAACAAGCGGACAATTATAGACCTGTGAATCTCACTAGTATAGATTGCAAGATTTTTGAATCTATCCTTCGTGAGCATATAATCATGGATTATCTTTTACATAATAACCTGATCTGCGACCAACAACTTGGTTTATTATGAAAGGCCGTTCAACCATTCTCCAACTTCTGAATGCTTTGAATTCTTGGTCAGCATCTGCCGACAGCAAAATACCAGTTGATATCGTCCTAATGGATTTCAAAAAAGCTTTTGACACAGTCCCTCATAAGCGACTTAGTTATGGAATCATCATTTGGCCGTATTTTTTTTCACTTTAACCCGTTTCTGTATCGTGTGATTGCTGTTGTTTACTGATCTCGGCCTCACGAAAGTCTTGTTTTTTCCTATTCACGCCATTAGAGATGAAAGACAACATTTTTTGGCAGAACTTTATTCAACTTTACATAACTTTTCTAAAAATATTCTTCACTAAATTATTAAAAATCTTTTATCACTAGATTCACAATAGATTTATCGCTTATTCACAAAACCCTGCCGTTTAAAACTTACTTGGAAATGGGTACAATTGATCTATTTGATCTGTTTTGTGAACTATTCAGCCATTACTTTAAGAGCAGAACTAAATTTTGTTGATTATTCATGAGGTCAAAATTCAATAAAAATGTTTACTTGTTAGTTGAATCTATTTCAATGTGCATGAGTTGTTAGCAAATCAGCTGTGCGACAACCAGACTGATAGATGTGATATGACGTCAAACATAAACAATTACGAGTGACAGAAACTTCGAAGGTCCGACTGAGAAAAACTTTTTCGCCAAAACAAGCATAAAAAGGGTCTTCTAATTTTGTCTTTTTGAGCACTAAAACAAGTTCAAAGAAGTACGTATAAGAATTAAAGCAAAAAGGTACAAACTATTGTAAGATAGCTAGCTTGGAGCGAATTTTCGCCCCATTGACCATGGGCCTAAGTTTGGTAGCCTAACATTCAACACACCTTTACCTTTATGTATGGAAAGTGTAATAACCCACTGTACACGCCACCAGTATGTCAAAAAGTGTATTGTGAGATTAGTAGCTATAAGCGACTACTAGCAAAACTCCGTGGATATGGTTTTCGTGAACTCTTATTCTGAATCTGAATCTGAATCGGTTAAGTCGGCAAAAATCCTTCAAGAGGACATGAACGCCAACCGAGCGTAAAAAGTATGAGTAAAAAATAATATAAAAAAACTAGTTAGCAATACAGGTGTTAGTAAGTTTAGCTTTGAAACAGTTGAGACTAAGTGCATGAACAATGTCTGAAGGTAAAGCATTCCAATCCTTTAGTGTGTGAGGGAAGAAAGAGTGTTTATATACATTCTTTTTAGCATAGGGAACCTGGAAATTAAGGTCATGATTATTTCTTGTATTAGTTCTAACGGTGGGGATAAGTTCATCTTTATTGATGGCGACAAGATTGTTATTGATTTTATATAGCATATGTAGCCGGGTGTTGTATCGTCTTGTTTTAAGCAGGGGCCAATCTAATTTATAAAGCATGTTTTTACACTGGATTTATAAGAGTAGTCTGCCATACAGAACCTGGCTGCTCTCCTTGAATAGATTCAAGTTTATCCACATCGCACTGGTGATGGGGGTCCCAGACTGCAGATGCGTACTCAAGTACTGGCCTGACTAGAGCTTTATAAGCAGTGGATTTAACGTCGGTGGGACAGTTAGAGAGGTTACGTTTTAAAAGGCCAAGTATAGAGTTAGCTTTCTTGGTTATGTTATGTATATGTTTATCCCATCTAAGTGTATTATCAATTTCAACACCTAGGTATGGGTGGGAGTTAACATCTTTTAGTGGCTGGTTGCATAAGGTATAAACAGGTGATTTAAAGCATTTCTTAGAGGAAATTGACAAGATGTAGCATTTGGAGGGGTTGAAATTCATTTGCCATTTGTTTTGCCATTGTTCAAGTTTGTTAAGATCATCTTGGAGGGTTTGTTGGTCAGAGGGGTTATCAATTGTTCTGTACACAAGGCAGTCATCAGCAAACAGTCTAACTGTGCTGTTTATATTATCAGGGATGTCATTTACATATAAGAGGAAAAGTAATGGACCCAAGACAGTACCTTGTGGTACACCGGATAAAACCTGTTTAGAATCAGAGATTTCACCATCGCAAACAACACGCTGGATGCGGTTGTTGAGAATGATGCAAACCAGGCCAGAAGATTTCCATCAATGCCATAGGCGGAAAGTTTGGATAACAGGCGCTGGTGGGGACTTTATCAAAGGCTTTTGAGAAGTCAAGAATAGCCATAGAGACGTTACTGTTTTGGTCAATTTGTTTAGAGATATCATTTATTGTTAAGAGGAGTTGTGTTTCAGTCGATCTTTTTGCACGGAAGCCATGTTGTAAATCAGTTAAGATATTATGCTCATCAAGGAATTTCATCACATGTGAGTGGATTATATGCTCAAGGATTTTACTACAAACGCAGGTGAGGGAAATAGGTCTATAATTAGCTGGGTTTTGTTTATCACCTTTTTTAAAAACACTACATATGTTTGCTTCTTTCCACTTGTTAGGGATAGTACCATTATCGACAGAGGTTTGAAAGAGATCAGTTAGAATTTCATAGAGGTCATCAGCATGTGCTTTTAGAAACCATGGTGGTATTTGGTCAGGACCCGAGGCTTTGTTGGGGTCTAGGTTATGCAGTTGCTTTTTGACACCTTCTGGGGTAATTATAAGTTGGTTTATTTTGCTGTTGGTAAGTGGTTTAGTTACAGGAATTTGGGAGGTGTTTTCTACTGTAAAAACACTGAAAAACTGGTCATTTAGAATGTTAGCTTTAGTTTTACTGTCACTTCAGAGTTTACCGTTATTTAGTAGATCAGACACACCTACAGAGTTACTTCTTAATCTTTTAATATAGGACCAAAATGCCTTTGGGTTTTCGTTAAGTGAGTTTTTAAGTTTATCACAGATGAAGGTGTTTCTAGCTTCTTTGAGGTTTTTATGGACAGCCTTTCTAAAGCTTTTATAGGTAGTCCAGTCAATGGCTTGTTGATTAGTCTTAGCTTTTTTAAACAGCTTATGTTTTTTCCTGCAGAGACGGCGTTGGATACGGGTAAACCAGGGCAGACTTAGTTTAGTTGAGGTGAATTTGCGAGGCGTGTTTTTATCAATAATCAATTTAATTTCTTGTTCAAAGAAATTCCTTTTTTTATCAACATCAAT
Organism: Chiridota heheva; assembly: GCA_020152595.1. Taxonomy (NCBI): domain Eukaryota; kingdom Metazoa; phylum Echinodermata; class Holothuroidea; order Apodida; family Chiridotidae; genus Chiridota; species Chiridota heheva. Next base: position 1,728,591 of record JAIGNY010000327.1, on the reverse strand, counting down.
GGAGGAATTAAATTGAGTATAATATTGCAGTTTAAATTTGGTCAGGTCTTCTTTTATTCGTTTTATGTTAGCTTTTTTCTTTAAATAGATTTTACGTTTAGGTAACTTTTTACGAGGGGATATTTAGGTCAATTCAACAATATCATGGTCACTTATACCGGGAATGACATTAGCTGAGGTAACAGCTGGTGAATTGTTAGTAAAAACAAGATCAAGGATGTTGTTATCTCTGGTGGGTGACTGCACCATTTGAGTGAGATTAAATGAATTAGTCACTTCAAGAAGAATTTTGGCTGCTTCGGAGGAAGCGTTAGTTCCTGAAATAATGTTTTGACTCCAGTCAATATTAGGTTGGTTGAAATCACCAGCAAGAATAACATTGTTTTTGTCAGCATTTTTACCAAGCTTTTGGAGTGATTTTTTCATCTCAAGTAGGCTAGTGAGATCATTGTGACTGGGTCTGTAAAATGTTCCTATATACATGCTCTTTTCCTTAGGAAATTGGAATTTGGTCCAGATAATTTCACAGTCAGAGTCTATTTTAGTGAGCTCAGTGAAAACCAGGTCATTTTTTATTGCCTGTAGTACACCACCATGAGTATTTGAATTTCTATCTTTGCGAACAACTGTATAGTTGTCCGGGAAAATTTCAGCGCTGGTAATTTCGGAATTAAGCCAGGTTTCAGTGCCAATTATGACATCTGGGTCTTTTTCTTTGATAAGACTTTCCACGGAGGCCGTCTTGTTTCGAACACTCTGAAAGTGCAGATTATTCGTGCTTATTCATTGCCTGTCTATTTATCTTTGTTATCATTTGATGCAGTTTTTGTGTTTGTTATTTTTGCGTAACAATTGTGAACCTAATGTTATATAGCCTAACACACTATTTGTAGTTTGACCATTTCCACATTTTTTTTATTCGGTGATCGGAACATTATTAATACTGAGACCTGAGTAAGTTTATTGTTTATTGTCATTCCATTCATATTATTTTCTGTATTACAGTGTTTATTTGCTCTACCATTCTGTATTTCCTGTTTGTCAAGTATATTCATTCTTCTTGCCATCAATCATGTTCATTCTCACTCATAACCTCGTCTTCCATGTACTGTTCTTGTTAACATACTCCCGAGTCTCTGACTGTCTAAACTTCTTGTATTCGTCGCAACCTCGTTTATCCCAGACATCAAATTTGCCTCTAAACGCCCCAGGAGCTGGTTACCATGTTTTGTTTGGCTCTAGTGATTATTCAAATCACTCACTTGCAACTTATCTTTGTATCGATGGGCAATTACATTCGTACATATCAAGTTGGAAATTGACAAAATTCAACTCACGCAGGAGAAAATTACTCCTTTTACTCCTTACCCTTTCTGGTGATATTGAAAGCAATCCTGGACCCTCCCCAAAATATCCTTGCAAACAATGCAACAAATCTGTTAAAAATAACCAGAAAGGTATTTGTTGTGATGATTGTGACTCGTGGGTTCATAGTAAGTGTGCAGGCATTAGTAATGCAGCTTACAATACTCTTGCATCATCATCTGATGATTGGTTTTGTTTGGAATGTTTGGCACCTTGTGGCCTGTGTGGACTCCAGTGTAGGAGATCCGAAAAAGCAGTACAGTGTGACAATTGTGATCTATGGATCCACACTAAGTGCTGTAGCATTGACGACTCAAAATACAGCGATCTCATGCATTCTAGCTGTACCTGGGTGTGTGACACTTGTGACTTCATGAACTTCTCTGATTCTTTCTTCTCAACTAACAATTCCATCAACTGTACTAACTCATATGAGCCACTTCAAAATTATTCTTCTGGCCTTGACTCGGGATCCAACCACCTTTCCGAAATCAAATTGAAAACAATTGGCTTGTTAAAGTCCTTTTTCTCCAACCGTGTGCAAAGATTGGGTGTCAACTGGTGCTAATCTTCTTGGAATGACATCACTAGTGGCATCCCCAGGGTAACATTTTAGGACCAGTACTCTTGTGATATATATAAACGACCTGCCACTCAACGTGGGATCCAATGTTCTCCTATTTGCAGATGACACCAAAACTTTCAGGCCTATTCATACTAACATGGACTATCAATTATTACAGGATAATCTCTATTTACTTCAAAATTGGTCTGATCTTTGGCTGTTGAGATTCCACCCTAAAAATTATCAGGTTCTCTCTATCAACTCAAGTTACCAGTTTCCCTATCACATGGTGGATGATAGTAGCACTTTAATTTAGTTCTTATCTCATGTTTGCGATGCTAAAGATCTAGGTGTATTGGTTGACTCTCAGCTCTATTGTGATGGTCACATAAATTCCAAAGTCAAGAAAGCCAACAGCATTCTCAGCCTAATCTAACGCACATTCACTTATATTGATGGAGATAAACTGATCATCATTTTCAAATCACTTGTGATACCACACCTTGACTTTGCTAATACTATCTGGCATCCTTTCAAAAAAGAAGCACTTAGTTGCAATAGAGAATGTTCAGCGACGTGCAACTAAGTTAGTTCCTGTATTAAAGAATCTCTCCTACCAAGATTGTTTGCAGAGACTCAAGCTACCTACTCTTTCCTTCAGAATACTTAGAGGTGGCATGATTGAAGTCTTTAGCTACCTACTCTTTCCTTCAAAAGACTTAAAGGTGACATGATTGAAGTCTAAGATATTGAATGGTCAATGGTTACTATGATCCTAGAGTATCATCCATTATAAATCTCCACACTTCTGTCCCTGCTACACGCGGCCATTACCTCAAGCTCTTTCTACCTAGAGCCAATACAGAATTGCGTCGTAACTTCTTTAGCACTCGGGTAGTAAGCCATTGGAACTCCTTAACACTGTCATTACAGCACTAAGCATGAGTCAATAGCTTTAAAAACGGTCTGGTCAATTTTTGGAGTTCAGAGCCTGTAAGGTTTGACCATGAAGCTGCCCTATATCAATTAGTTCAACAACAACACAGAGCTGAAACTTGAGGTTTAGTAAGCTGTATGCATGATTGTAGGATAGTTATTATACACATCCCTCAGGACGGGTTGGCATTGGGATTGCCGATCCTTCAGTACGGATTGTCATCGGAATTGCCATTACCAACGGCACCATACTAACACGGCTGGTACCAGTCCGACGGTACTACGGGGAGTACTAAGGCCAGTTTATAGGCCTTTGAAGAGGAATTCAGTCGAAATCTATGAACGAAAATACTTGCTGTTCTTTTGAATTAGAATATTTGTTTCTTTCTTCAGCAAAGTTTTTTTTGCGATGCGCGATGCGATGCGCTTTGCCTACCAAAATTTACTTTGTTTACAAAAATGCCACCGGTTGATGTCAGTATGCAAGTTCCACCTTTCTTTTAGTCTTTACTTAGCTTGGCTTTCTATTCACTTGGTTGGTGTCACGTCACATCCGGGAGGTGACGTAATTTATTAGAGTGAAAACAAAGCTTTGCGCTTTACACCAACGGCAAGTCTGTGTGTCTGCTTGTGAGTATCTTAAGTCGGACAAAAAGTGTGCTGTTACCCATTGTTAATTTAACACCATTTTCATGAATTAGATGCTTCGTTAGTTGATTGTGCAGTTAAGTATAACAACTAATTACATAGGCGTAGGAACCGGGGGGCACAGGAACACGTTCTATAAAGAGAAAAATTCCCGATCAAATCGACATCTAGATTTGATATGAATCACATGCATAAGCAGATAAGACATGAAATTTATTTGTATATAACAAAATGAACATTGAATCAATTTGATATCTACCTTGGTGTGGTCATATGTAATTAACTATAACTCAGTGATGGCTTCGTTCATTTTGGATGGCCTAAATTCAGTGGGTTTATGATTTAAATTAGAAGGTACGCCTATTGGCTGAAATCGTACCGTAGGCCATATCTGCAGTTTTATTTTTTTACTGATTCTGGTCCTACTAGGATTTACAGCTTATATCTTTTAAATTTGATTAAAGTTTTGATTTAGATCTAATACTTAGATTGCAATCGCCGAAAGTGTGTTGACAGCAATTAATGACCGATTAATCGGATCCGTATTTTCATGCATGAACGCTAATACTGGCTTTGGGTAAAAACTTGTGCAAAGTTTTGTTTATGCTTTTTTACTTGCGAAACAACAAATTTTCAGTTAAAATCACAACCAACTGTGTAGATTACTCCCCACAACTATTTTGCGTAGAAATTATTGACTAAATTCAAGCGTTTTGTGCGAAATTAATGATGAAATAGGTCACTGTGCATTTTACATTTATTTACCAATAATCAATCAAGCACAATATGCGTAGTTTGCGTACGTACAGTTTCCCGCACTGTGCCTACCAATTTAATCGAAATATAGAATGTTAATCTAAATATATAATACTATGGGCTACACTTGGTATCTTTAGAATTTTATTGCTTTTTTCTTCAAATATTTCTTTGAAATAAATGGCATATTGGGTTCGCATAACATAACATAACAAGATTACGGGCTAAAAAGGGTTAGTCACCCCATAAAAAGCTTAAACTAACACCGCCACCACCATACAAAAATAAATACAAAATCAAAGACGCCCAGAGTTAGTAAAGAATTGATCAATGTTGACTTTGAAATTGTGATCAGAATTTTACCTAACTACCCACTCAGGCAACCATTCCACTCATTAACAATTCTTTGCGAAAAGCTAAAACGCCGAATATCTATCCGTGAGAGCTCTTTGGTCAACTTCAAACTGTTACCAAGTGTCACATGTAGATGAGCTGAAACATGCAAGAATAGCAGAAAGTCAAAGCATCACTACCAGATAGGAATTTAAAATCTGAATCATATCGCCACGTATTCTTCTCAACTCAAGCGTGGTCAAACCAAGAATTCGCAACCTATATTCATAGGAGAGATTCCTTACTTCGTGTGTAAGAGTGATTATTTAATTTATCTAGAAAGTTATAAAACTAACTTTATTCTTGTATTTGATTGGTCTTAAGTTTTAAGGTCAAGGGTTTTCAGTTAAGCGGGAGTTCTAGTTTATTTACATACCAGCTTTCTAACAGCATTCTTTATCATACTTCAGTTCTGTAGTTAGGAATTTCAACTAGGCTTATTCTCTTTGTTACCACACACTCCTTTTGTTAATGCTTTTATGAAGAGTTTTCGTTATCTATGTTTAATAAGATGTTGGGCAGTTACCCCACGCCATCCAAGCAATAAAGAGTGAATCTTAAGAGGCGTATATTTCGTTTTCTTATAAGTGGTAGCAGCGGTGTCTGTGGCCAATAGGTCCAGGAAAAACAGACGAAGGCATGAAGAAATTAATTGCAATTTAAGTTGTTCGAATTTTGGAGAGAAAACTGTAAGTTGCTTACAACAATATTGAATTGCGTGGGACTGTTTGAACTTCAAAATGTCATGTTCCTGATTTTGATATAGTGTTGAGCAATTTACCAAACGAATCAATCGAGTCGTCAAATAACTGTTTGCTGCCGAATCGACAACTTCATGCCAAATATTTACCGCCTGCCCGCTCTGACGTGCTAATATGTTTGAGAAATACCTACGATCTCAGCAAAAGGTTTTCTCTGTGATGATATCGCATATTTGAATTTAACATTCACATTTGGTATCCGGTTCTGTGTACTTCCGTCATATATATATTATATATTATATGGTTCCATGAGTTGATAGATGTATTTGACAATCGTTATCCGTTATAGACGCCATTTTGGAGTATTGTAATGTACTTGATGTTCTCGTATGACGATTTCAACCAACACCCATGACATCTTTATGTTCCAGAATGATTACATTAACTTATTTGTCCAATTAATATAAAAGTAAACTTCAATGTTGAGCTGTTGAGTAAAATTGGAAAATAACATGGACGGAGTATCTAAAATTGGAAAATAACGTAGGAGTATCAGAATCCAAAAATTCGGATATTGGACGGTGTGTCGACAATTGGAAAATAAATGTTGACAGCATATCGAAAATTGGAGAAACCGTAATAAATCATCGTAGATTGGAAATACCGCAAAACCGGAGAAGCTGCAACGATTATACTATTATTAAAAAGGAAGACGTATAAAGAATTCAGCTATTCGCTATAGGAGTGATTCCTGAGGAATTTATTGGGAAGTTTTTACGTGCAAATATTTATCAATGTTGCTGATTTAAGACAAATTTGCAGACGAAGCTCCTCGAATTTTGAAGTTGGAAATTATTTCAATATAATTGGTTATGTGTGAAAATCTTTGATATCGATTCTGGTTAATCAATTGAAAATATATTCGGATATCAAAGTTACAGAATTTAAGTGACGGACTTCATCATATTTCAAGTTTGTGATTTATTCTGCAATGCTGATATGTTCAAGAAGTGATTATGCAATTTTATTGCTTAATCAAATTATATTCATATATTTATTTGTGATACTCAACACGAACACTAAGTTTATATGTTGAGACAAAGACTTTAGAAATAGGGCCCACACGTAGATGTTGGTCGCATGCGTATTATACTTAATTATTTTGAAAATCCATGCATGTTGTATTATATTGGATATGTATCATTTTGGATATACTATTTAATAACTTGAGAGAGTAAGTGAAATTTTCATTTATTTTATAATTCACGTTTGAGTATTTGATTATCTGATATCTATTTTGCTATTTTTTGTATTTTGACGGAATAGTTTCGTGTTAGCCTTACAAAGCCTAGTATATATTAAAAAAAACGTATTTCAAAATTCAATTAAAATTTTCAACAGTTTTTACTGTAGAAATTAAATCATTTGCAATTTATCAATATGCCAGATACTACACAAAAAAGTTCAAACCTAAGGGTAGAGTTACCATCCTGCTTTTCGGGAGATGGAAGTGAGGATTTTAGTCAATGGTGTAGAAGGTTAGAGGTAGCAGTTGAAGCCTCGTCTGAATACACCAAAGATAATTTACATACACTTTTACCTGCTCGGTTAACTGGAGCAGCATTTAGTTTCTGGGACAGTTTACCAAATTCAGTCAAAGAAAAGTATAGTGACGTAAAAGACAAATTGAAGACTGTTTTCGGACGAAGACAATTTCTTTCTTCTTTTCAAAGTTTTGTAAACGCGCGTCCGAGGTTTCAAGGAGAACCATTAGAAGTTTATGGCGCGGAAATAGCTCGTTTAGTTGGGGAAGCGTTTCCTTCATATGACGAAAATGCCAAGAAAGGCGAACGTTTTCGTAGATTTGTTGCCGGTTTAAATCCGAATTTACAACGTAAAATACATGAACAAGGAGGCGACTCTTTCGAGGACGCTCTCCGCATTGCTTGTCGAATCGAGCACGCAAACGAGGCGAGTAAGATTTTTCATGCTAACCAAACTTCATTTGCACCAAATTTGATCCATAACACTAACTTCACCACAACACCTCAAAGTAATGTGTATACCAGTGCCATTTCTGGCACATTTTCAGATATTCCAGGTGGTAAACCTTTTACTTCTATGCCTACTTTCAATTTGCCAAATATTGGTCATAGTTATGCAGAATATCATCCTTTGTCTTCGAATTTACCCACTACAGAGACACAATATTCTTCTACCCATAATTCTTCTTCAGGCGCTATTATAGGTGCAGTGGAGAAAAGTCATGAGACTTTGCTACAGAAAATAGGAGAATTATCTTCTAGAGTGGAACGACTGGAGGTTTCTCTCCAGAAGTCCAGCCGTGAACGATATTCACGTGACCATTCACACGATAAGCATCGTGACTACGGAAATAACTTTTCACGTCGCGAATCTTATTCCGACTTTCACAGAGGAGAAACTATTATTCTCCGAGGCGAGATGGACAATATTCTTCGTCGCGGTCGCCGTCAAGATATCGTGACCAGAGTTCAAACCACTCGGATCGATACTTCCGAAGTCCCGAGAGAGGACGTACGGATTACCGAACACCCCCTAGGGAGAGCAGAAACCTGAGTGAGGCAAATAGTCCTCGAAATCGACGACCTTCACCATCAAGGTCAAACGATAGAGGTCAGAAAGTTCGATTTTCTGACCGTCACCATCAGTCATCATCCCATGACCAGGGAAATGCTTAGAAGTTGATATAGAGGGTCATATGTCAACTAAGAAAGAAACCCCGACCCAGACCATTGATGATAATATTTCAAAATTAGACATTTCATCTGTAAGCTGCTCAGAAGAGCCCCTTTATCTTTCATACCCATAGTCTTGGAGGACGTCACTCTTGACGCCTTTGTAGATACGGGATCCGACATAAGCATGATATCCGAAGAACTTCGTCAGAAGATATCAACTTTAAAAAGGAGACCTATCAAGAAGTCATACCTTCTTGCTCGTTCCGTTACGGGAGAAAGTGTTGATTCACTTGGCTCGATATCAACAAATATTCGAATTGGTACACAGACTGTGACCACCGAATTTTATGTTGCCCGCAATATCAACCGACCCCTCGTTTTGGGCTGGGACTTCATAATTGCAAATGGTGGATGCATTGACACCGTTAAAGAAACTGTAACCATCTGTGGAGAAGTTATACCTCTTTTAAAACATCAGAAATGCTCAGATCTCGTATGCAATGTTTCAGTTGCTGCGAACGTGACCATTCCTGCATGTTGCCAACAAAACGTGACAGTGAAACTTGAGTATCCTGCACATCACGTCATACCAGATAATTACACTGGAGTTTTTGAACCTCACACTGACGCAGATATTCAACTCATTTTTGCCAAATCGGTATCTCCTGTTCAGAAAGGACTTATTCTAGCCAGGGTTCTTAACCCTAACCCGCACACGGTTGACCTCAAAGCCAACAAATTTGTTGGGAAATTCTTTTCACTCGCGCATGATAATGCTGAGTATTCGATCGTCGAAAATGATGTCGAAAATGATTTCGACACAGAAATAGTTGTTGCAGGGGTAAAATCTGATGAAAAATCAGATAGCCAACAAATTGCGCCCTCTATAAACATTGACAAAGACAACTTAAGTCCTGATCAAGTTGTCGAAGTGGAGGCGCTATTGAAAGATTACGCTGACGTATTTACAGATCAGCCAGGTCGTACTCATCTAACATGTCACAAGATTCGTACTGAAGATGTACCTCCGATCAAGTTGCGTGCTTACCGCACAACGCCCCCTATAAAGATAGAGATACAAAAGCAAGTCAATAAGCTTCTTAGTCAGGACATCATCGAAGAAAGCTTCAGCCCTTGGGCTGCACCCGTAGTTATGGTGAAGAAAAAGGACAAATCTTACAGATTTTGTGTCGATTTTCGAAAGCTTAATGCTGTCACCATAACTGACTCTCACCCCATACCACGTGCAGACGATACCCTTGATGCTTTATCAGGGTCAGCATTATTCAGTACTTTGGACTTATCTTCAGGGTATTGGCAAATTGAGATGGATCCGATCGATAAAGAAAAGACAGCTTTCTCGACAGGATTTGGGCTATTTCAATTTAAGGTAATGCCCATGGGGCTTACCAACGCTCCCAGACCTTTCAAAGGTTAATGGAATTGGTTTTGAAAGGCTTACACTGACAACATGTCTTGTATACTTAGACGATATCATAATCATTGGTTCAAGCTTTTCAGAACATATGCGCAATCTGAAAGAAGTTCTCAACAGATTAAGATCTGCAGGACTTACCCTCAAACCAAGCAAGTGCAACTTATTTAAGAAAGAAGCACGTTACCTTGGGCATGTAGTTACCAAGGATGGTATCAACCAGATCCTCAGACCACAGAAAAGATACGGAATTGGCCACGCCCACGAACTGTCACTGAAGTTCGAGCTTTCTTAGGATTGGCCCAATATTACCGCAAATTCATGAAGAATTTTGCTTCCATTGCAGCACCACTTCACCGGCTCACAAAAAGATGTAAAATTTGACTGGAACGAAGATTGTCAGCAAGCTTTTGACAAGCTACGACAATATTTGACTGAGCATCCGATCATGGCATTCCCTAATTTTAGTCATGGTTTTATGCTGTATACTGATGCATCCGGTACTGCGGTTGGTGCAGTACTTTCTCAGCACATTGATGGCAAAGAGCGCGTCATCGCTTATGCCAGTCACCTTTTAACAGGACTGAAAAAATGGTCGACATACGATAAAGAGTTGTATGCCATTGTCTGGTCCGTCCGCCATTTTCGTCACTATTTGGCATGCAAACCTTTTACAATCATAACAGACCACAAACCACTGACTGGACTTAGAAAAATTCCAGTACAGGATGACAGAACTGGCAAGAGAGCCAGATGGGCCTTAGAACTTGATGTGTATGACTGGGTTGTGAAACATCGCGCAGGCAAAGCCCACACCAATGCAGACGCTCTATCTAGAATACCTCTTGCAGAGGAAAATCTGGCGTGTTAAACGTCGATTTCAACGCAAACCCAAGGTCCTGATGAGGACAACGTAGATTTATCTGCTAGTGTACAAGTCCAGACTACGGACACTGTCACACAAACGCCGGAAACGATTCAAGTCACGCATGAGACGGCTGAAAAACAAACATTTCGTCTTGCAGCAGATCTCGATGAAATGAGATCTCGGCAGCAAGCCGATCCTGTCCTCAGAGAAGTCTTGAGATGGACAAGACACAAGAGACGACCACCTCGAGATCAATTAAGGGGAAATCCAAGCATCTGCGACGATTATGGTGGGAATTCCCTCGTTTGTCTCTTATCGATGGCGTTATGTGTCGACGCATTAACCTACCCGGTAAAACGCTGCAGCAGACCGTCATACCTATGAGCATGACCCTATCTGTCATGCAAGATTTGCACGGCAATCCTTCTTGTGGTCATTTTGGTATTGACAAGACTTTCGAAAGGGCCAAGAATGTGTGTTTTTGGCCATACATGCGACGGGATATAGCTGCTTTTGTGAATGGCTGCCCTTCATGCGAGGCACGAAGGAATCCTATCCCATCTCTTAGAGCACCTTTACAGAGCCACGTGTCCAGCATACCTTTCGAGAAAGTGTTTGCTGATATAACCGAGTTGCCAATTACACCGAATGGAAACCGGTATGTCCTTGTAATCATGGACCACTTCTCAAAGTACGTGAACTTATACCCAATGAAAGACCAACGTGCAGTAACGGTAGCCCAGATTATATTTGACGAATACATGCGAGAAAATGGCTTACCAGAATATATACACACCGATCAGGGACGTCAGTTTGAGAGCGATCTCATGAAAGATTTGTGCACACGTTTGGGTGTGATAAAGACACGAACCACACCATATCACCCTGAATCCGACGGGTTAATAGAAAGGTTTAACCGTACTCTGAAAGATCAACTAGCCAAATACTTAATAAGCGGTGATAACAAGAATTGGGACGACTATCTATCTCAACTAGCAATAGCCTACAATTCGAGCAAACATAGTAGCACGTTATACACTCCTTATTATTTGGCACATGGCAGAGAACCAAGATTACCGCCTTCTGTCAAATTCGGAGTTCATGAAACTCATTCTAGTGCAACACCGAATACTCCTGCAGCGTATGCTGCATCACTCAAGTTTCGTTTACAGTCGGCATTTGAACATATTCATCAGACATCAGCAGATTCTCGAGCACAGCAACAATATTACCACGATCGGAAATGTCGCTACACACCATACGTAGCAAACGACCTAGTATGGCTTGACATGCCAACTAATCGTCGGATGAAACTAGAACCGAAATGGAAAGGACCATTCAAAGTCATCAAACCGATGCACAACAACTCAGATCCTTCTGTTGTATACCAGATACAAGATCTTACCAACAGCACCAAGCCACTTCAAATCGTACATCACAATCGCTTAAAACCGTATAGGTCTCCGTGGCGAGAACAACCAGTTGCTTCTTCTCAACCACGTCCTAACAATCTCACACCATCCTTCACAGCGCTTTCAGGATCATTGCCATTTTACCCTCCACGAGCCACAACTCATACTAATGAACCAGTTGTGCACCAGCCACGAGTGGATAATGTGCAAGTGCCCCTCCCCACCGAACCCAACCTTGCGTTCTCGAAGGGACCGTCCCATACGTATTCCTCGATATCTCTCAGATTATGATTGTACATGATTCAATTACGTCATTTGTAAATAGTCAACTATACGACTATTATACTAATATATTTAACTTAATACGAAAAGGGTTTTGATAACAATAATTGTCGTTACCGTGACTCCATATTTAAATCAATGTGTCACTTGCAAAACTTGCACAATGTTTGGGTGTTTATTTATTTCACTGATCATCTCATAAAGTAACATCTTCATTTAACTTTATACCGTTATACGCGATTCGCGATTTACATATTAATTTGTGCATATATTTCGGCGCGTTTTTAAAATTTGACTATCTTCTTCTTTGACATTTTGACTGACTCAGAACTTGACGAAATTGGATATCAGGGTATAATGATAATCTTGTAAATATGAAAATAATGATATAAAATCAAGGGTATTAAATATTTGTATTATAGTTATTAAGATAAAGAAACGAGGACGTTTCATTTGGAAATAGGGGAATAATGTAAGAGTGATTATTTAATTTATCTAGAAAGTTATAAAACTAACTTTATTCTTGTATTTGATTGGTCTTAAGTTTTAAGGTCAAGGGTTTTCAGTTAAGCGGGAGTTCTAGTTTATTTACATACCAGCTTTCTAACAGCATTCTTTATCATACTTCAGTTCTGTAGTTAGGAATTTCAACTAGGCTTATTCTCTTTGTTACCACACACTCCTTTTGTTAATGCTTTTATGAAGAGTTTTCGTTATCTATGTTTAATAAGATGTTGGGCAGTTACCCCACGCCATCCAAGCAATAAAGAGGTGAACCTTAAGAGGCGTATATTTCGTTTTCTTATACTAGTAAGACTCACTGGCCTATAGTTACAAGGCAAACTGTGGTCACCCTTTTTGTATTAATAGGAGTGACATTAGCAATTTTCCAATCACTAGGAACAACACCAACATCAAAGCACTTTGAAAAGATAATACTCAGGGGAACAAAAAGAACATTACAACACTCACGTAAGACAGCAAGATATATACCATCTGGACCGCGTGCTTTATTTGAGTTCAAACCCTTCAACTTCTTAGACACAACATCAACTGGAAAATCAACATTCCTAATAGATACTGGAGCGTGCACACTAAGATAATCCACAACAAACAGACACAAAGTAGTCATTCAAAACCTCAGCCATATCCTTACCCCTATTGATAGTAACACCATCATTACCCTGAAGGGCACCAACCAGGGATTTGGCAGTAGACCTCTTAGCTTTTTTGCTTTGAACGAACATAAGAATGAAACGATTTAGGATTTATCTTAATCCCTTAGGACAAACGTTTTTTAAAAAGCACTTTTGAATCTCTTATCAAACCCTTTGTGAACTTTTCATGATCCTTATACCTAGCAAGCTCCGCAGGACACCCACTATGTTTATAACGACGCCACAACTTATTCTTTTTCTGAACAGTCTGTAAAACCTCCCGGTCGGTCTGCAACAAGTGAGTTCACAATTGGTATTAAAGGCCGTGGCCGTCTTGATATAATGTCAAGCACTGGATGTTTTCGGGACGTTAAACCTTGCTATGCTATGCTATTTGCCAGCGCTTGTTAAGTTCGCCCCAGATGCATTGGTAAACAACTTTGGATTAATTAGGTGTGCCGTCTAGCTTGCCGTCTGAAGCCCTCAGTTCATGAACTTCCCGGAGACCCACCCCAACCTAATCAGCAACGTACCGACCGTACCTAATCCCGAACGGCTGATAGTTTAGTGGCAAAAAGTGGAAGGGTTAATTCCCTGTAAGCGTAAGTAACAATTTAGAAATTTCCAATACATTGTGGTGAGTATTGAATTCTGATTTACCAAAATGGTTGTCTGGTAAGATTTTTTGTTAAGGCCTTGTAGTAGTAGTTTCGCGAATAATGAAGAAAAATTGATAATCCGACAAATAACATAGCTAGTCGGGCACAACATTGTGGCATGTCAATAACTTTGATTGAACATTAAAGATTAAGAGCCTTCCTAGTAAAATATTTTGCTCTACACCACTAAATACGTACTGGAATAAACTTCCGAAACAATGAAACATACAGTATTAACGTCGTTAGTTATTTGACATATCAGATATAGGCCTACCATTCCAGGCCTTTTACTTCCTCACTGTTCTGTTGTTGTTTTTTTCTTGTTGGGTGACGTTCACTGATTGTTGTTGTTTTTGATTTATGGCCTGACAGAGTTATTCAAGTCCTATGTAGCTACGTGATACATTTCATTCTGAGTTACGATGCTCCTTGCCTGCTCATTCGGTCAATTGATCAAACAGCAACACATCCCTAACTTACTTGGAATGTTCCTAACTCACTTGGGTTGTTGCTGTGGTTATATCGGTATATCCTAGCTACCAGCCACCATAGTGCAGGCAGATCCAACTAGGTTATGCATACCAACATGCCACCTTGTATTTGATATGCCATTACATTATCATTTTGTAATAGGCCTTTCAGATGTCATTGGATCAGTGTTACATTGGGCAGTAGTCATACAGCCTAACACACATGTGAGACCTCAGTCCCCACAAAGGTATGTGGATGAAGTAAAGCAACTTAGTTGAAGTAAAAATACTTATGATATAGTAATGCAACTTAGCTGGCAAACTGGTTAGCTCCATAGACCACATGATACCTCTCTTCTGATGCAGCCAGAAATGAGAGAATAATGTACATGTATGTGGCCAGGACAAACTGAATAAACAGCAAAGGACTAAGAACCAATCAAAACCATGACCATCAGCGACGCTGGCTGCACCTCCAAGGGCCCAGATAACATCCCCTATCAGTTTCTGAAACACCTCCCCATCAAAGCCACCACTACCCTACTCACCATCTTCAACCACATTTGGTCCTCACACCTTTCCCCTATCTGGAGGACAGCTATTGTCATCCCGTCCTTAAACCGGGAAGGATAGCACCGACCCCACCAGCTACCGACCCATCGCCCTTACTTGCTGTCTCTGTAAAATTATGGAAAAGATCATTAATCAGAGACTAAACTGGTTCCTCGAGACCAACAGAATCCTCTCTCCTCACCAAAGCGGCTTCCAAAACGCGTCGCAATACCCTAGACCAGTTAATTCGTTCGACACCGCTATCCGGGAATCCTTTGCAAAAAGGAACACCTCATTGCCATATTTGTTGACCTCGAAAAGCTTTCGACACTACTTGGAAATACGGCATTACCGAAACTTCACACCATTGGCCTCAGAGGCCACCTCCCCATCTTTATTCAAAACTTCCTCTCACCCAGGCAGTTCCAAGTTCAGTATTGGCCACACCCTCTCAAGCCGTACCCCAAGAAGAGGGCGTCCCCAAGGCAGCATCCTCTCCCCACTCTCTTCAACCTGAGCATTAATGACATCGGGAATGACCTTGGCCCCAGCATCAAACGTACCCTCTCGTGGATGACTTCACCATCTTCTACTCCTCCCCTAGCTTTCCTATTGTTGAAAATAGGCTTCAAACCAGCCTCAATCAGCTGCAAGTCTGGAGCAACAATAACGGTTTTAGATTCTCCAAAGACAAGACAGTCTGCATGCACTTTTGTCATTTCAACAACCTCCACCCCAACCCGAACTTTGTGCTCAATGGGAATCGCATCCCTAAAGTTGAAAACACAAAGTTCCTTGGTCTAACTCTAGACCCCAAGCTCACCTACAAGCCACACATCACCAACCTGAAACTAAAATGCAATAGCTCCCTCAACATCCTCCGACTGCTCTCCAACACTACTTGGGGAGCGAACCATGCTCTCCTCAAAATTTTCAGGCTCACCATTCGTGCCAAGCTTGACTATGGCAATATTGTTTACTGTGTCGCTCACAACTCATACCTCAACCACATTAACACCATCCAAAATGAAGCCCTCAGGCTTTGTCTAGAGAAGCCTACAGGACCTCCCCAATCACTAGCCTTCATGTTGAAATAGCAACCCCCTTTCTACTTAGATGTAAAAAGCTTAGCCTCTCCTATGCTTTTAGAGTCCTCACCAACACTCAGAACCCTGTTTACAACCTCATTAGGTACCCCAATTTCTCCTCCCTCTTTGATAGGACTAAAACCCTATCGCCCCCCTTCAGCTTACGCATTAAATCAGACCTCTTTCAACTTGGCATCAACCCCGCCACTCTCGGCACCTATTCCTGGCCCACTTTTCCGCCTTGGGCCACCCCCTTTCCTTCTGTCCACCTAGACCTCTCCACTTATAACAAAACTCAAACTCACCCTAATCTCTTCAAGCTTTCTGGCTTTTGTTCTTGAATTTCTCTCATTCTTCCCCTGGTCTCTTTCCTTACTACCTCTAAAATGATCTGACCTCTCAGGCACAATTTGACCTTCGTTGTCGTGGTGCCGTTAAGACCTCATCAAACATCAAACAAACAATCAAAACATTCCACAACACACAAAACTGAACTGAACCTGGAACACAAAGGGAATGTATAACAATAGCTACACACAACCTGAGATAATGCAACTGAAGGAAGTACCAAACCATTACAAAAGTCTCTTTCAAATTATCTGTCTTTTAGGTATTCAAATAATTCTTCAACTCCTTTTTTATGTTTTCTCCAACTAAAAAGTGTGAAAATATATTCCTTTATCACCAAAATCAGATGATTCTTGGCACACTTTCTCTGTCCGTTCTTTGCAATCTACAGCATAAGTTTGTTCTGAGGATGTCAAAGTTTTAAAATTATTGTCATGTGACTACCGCCTGATAATAATCGCAATGACGTTTACAATTTCTATGAGAGGATTCCATTTTAGATTTTTGTCAGATCATGGAAATACAAGTAGAAGAATAATTTGAATTGGGCAAAGAAATGCAACTACATGTACTTATCATTCACTTTCATTAAAAAACTCTAAAACAGAAAAAGGTGGAATAATTATTTGCTGATTTTAAAGACGACACTTAGATACAGCACTCATAAACTTTTTCCACCCGTTAGTACAATGAAGAAGCCCTGAGTACAAATGCGCATGCGTGACACTCGACAAAAGTTTAGAAACATGCCGTCCAACAAATTATCAGTGAAAAAAATCCAACTAAAATTCTCCCGTTAAAAGTTGCTGATTAAAAACTGTTCCACAGCTAACTTATAGAAGAGGTGAAAACCCATCACACTGTGGGGAAAGAACGTAAGTTTATCGCATTTATGAAAATATAGGTTGCTTAAGTATGAGTCTAATCAGAAACACTGTATCTGCAACAACCTACGTACACAAAACAAATGTCCCAGTAATAATATACGTGTACGTGGATTGTGATTATAACTAGATTAGAAAGACTAAATTCCGGAGTGCTAAACTACAGGGTTTCTAGCATTATGGCAATCTATATACTAATCTATAGATATATATTACAAGGTGGATCACCCTCCTATTACAACTTTTGAACCGTATATAAAAATTACAAGTAATTTTCAGTCAGGCACCGTACCAATAATAATATTTTTTTGAGCGATATCCATAGGCTGTTTAGCACACAGGTGTTCCAAGCATTATATATATATATATATTAATATATATTTGTAACCATATATTTGTATTTATATATATATATATATATATATATATATATATATATATATATATATATATATATATATATATATATTAATATATATTTGTATATATTTGTATATATATATTTATATATATATATATATAAATATATATATATATATATATATATATATATATATATAAATATGTATATATATATTTATATATATATAAATATATATATATATATATATATATATATATATTTATATATATGTATATGTATATATATATATATATATATATATATATATATATATGAATATATATAAATAAATATATATATATATATTTATATATATAGATAATTATATATTATTATAATATTAATTATAAATATAAATATATATATATAATAATCTATATATATATATATATATGTAATCTATATATATATATGTATATATATATATAATCTCTCTCTCTCTCTCTCTTTATATATATATATATATATATATTATATAATATATAATATATATATATATGTGTATATATATAATCTCTCTCTCTATATATATATATATGTATATATATATATATATTTATATTTATATATAATATAATATATATATATATGTATATATATATATATATATATATATATATATATATATAATATATATATATATATATATGTATATATATATATATATAATCTATATATTTATATAATCTATATTTTTAAATAATCTATATATCTTTAATCTATATATATATATATATATAAATAAATAAATAATATGGTATATATATATATATACATATATAATATATATATATATATATATATATATATATATATATATATATATATATATATATATATATATATATATATAATATATATATATATATATATATATATATATATATATTTATATATATATATATATATATATATATATATACATACATATATATATATAATCTATATATATATATAATATATATATATATATATATATATATATATATATATAATCTATGTATATATATATAATTTATATATAATTATATAAATCTCTCTATATATATTTAGATATATATAATATATATATTTATATATATATATATATATATTTATATATATATATATATATATATATATATATACATATATATACATTAGTATATAGGTATATAGTATATTGGTTGCCATAATGCTAGGAATACCTGTGTGCTAAACAGCTTATGGATTGCTAAGAAAAAATGTTATCATTGGTAAGGTACCTCACTGAAAATGTGTTGTCAGCTGGGCAGAACTTGCAAAAATTTGGTTTGTTCCAGCCTGGACAAGTGAACTGGTGCAATTGAATTGAGCACAAAGTTCCTCTGCCTTAAAGATTCCATGTGCTGTTTCTTTAATAATGCATAAATGTTATATTCATAACAAATTTAAACATATCTGTTTGTCTTTTATTTATAGATGCAAGTGTGCAATCTTTGGATTTTAAACAGAGTTTATAACAATGCCACAGAGAAAGTCTGCATCTAGCCTGTACCAGGTTTGCCTGAAAAACATCTCCAAAAATGTGAAGTACTGGACAAAATTATATGAGCAAATATATTGGCAGAGAAGTGAGAGAGATAAAGCCAAGATTAAGTATGTGATTGGACCATTTGATGATTTCAGTAAGTTTTTACATAAATTTGTACATTATTTCACAGATAACAATCAGGTAGACACAATCATGAATGCATTAGCTCTCCTACAGTACAGTGGTCACAAAAAGAACATGAAAGTTAAAACTGACGCCCTTAACTTTTGCCTAATGTAATCATACAAATATAAACTAATAGAAAGTAACTTACTAACTCATGTTTTGGTAGATTTCCTTGATTCTTTGTGTAAGTGGGTAAAAATGATTAATCCTATTCTATGTGTTGTGCACAGGATGATAGCGTTGCAACTAACGTTGCAAACGCATGCAAAATGGGGGCCAAAACAGGCGCAGATACAAAAAAATCACTATGCGCGTTCGTTACGAGACGCAACAATTGCGTTGCTGTGCACTGTTTTAATTGTTCAAATTTGGTCACCTCAACGCCCTTGTTTTTTGTAAATGTTAATACATACAAATTGTATGCGTTGTACATAAGTAACACACACGTAGGATGTACAATGGTGCGTGTTCATACACTCAAGTCTGCACAGAGGATGCAGGTACACACTCAAAATATGTCAATAATTTCTTTAATTAAATAATGCTGACGTGCATGTTAGATTTTTGTCGAGATGCTCACAAAAAATGTGTAAAGTTTATTTTTGAACAAAAAATGTGTATCCTTTTAGGATAGGAAATGAGTTGTTACGATATTCACAATGTGTAAAAGCAAATGCAAGTTTTAGTGTGCAAGTCTTTATATCAAATATTTTGAAAACATGTTAAAGCCCATTGACATTGCTTAAGTGTGTAAATGGAATATGTATGTTATCGTTCATACCTTATATCAGAGATTTAGAGCAAAGGAGTTTGAATATTAAGATTCGTACTAGGGCATTCCATCTATGGTACAGGTCATAAACCTCAGTGTTTTTTTAGACAATCATTTTAATGGCTTTTAATGTTTACAGTATTTGTTCTGATTACTAATTAGAATTAAGTAAAGAAAATACATTCCTATCATTTTCAATTGTTAAAGAGAGATTTGGACAAATTTTTAACCTGTCTGGCATTTTATGCATAACCTATTTTGCATACAATAGCAACATCAAACTTTGGTCATCCTTAATTCTAAAGTTACCTATAGACCTACTGTTTTAAAGATTTGATGATTTTTTTCTCACACACTTGTGTTAAAACACAAAAACAATTGTGAGACTTAGACTAATTTTCAGCTTTTCCTATCTACTGCAATCTGCAATTTGTCCAACATTTCTTATCTTTCTGGAATACAATAATTCATCTTTGTTTCAATCTAACAGACTCATCTGTAGCAGAGGATCTTTTGGATATGCTTGTGTCCAGTAAAAAGCTGACCCAGCCAGCCTTACATTTGATTGTTAATGGTGGTGCCATAACAAAAGTCAATCTCCAGGACTGTCCAAAGATGGTCAATGATGATCTTGTTTTAGCGCTTGCTAGGAGATGCCCTGTAAGTTTTTATTATTGAACAATTTTGTGCTTGCATTTCATTCTCTCTAGGTTTAGCCCCTTTTGTTTCTTTTGAAGGATGGATTTGTTTACTTTGTTTACTGAAATTTGGTTTCAGCAGAGTGTACTTTTGGACCAAAAAAGGTAGCAGTGCAGCTAAAATTCTGCTTTGCACTCTGTAGAAGCCACAGTTTGATTTCTCAAGAGTTTCCAACTAGTAGGATGTGCCTTTTGGTTTAATTCAATAAACGATAAATGAACCATTTTTGCAATCGTTTACCATGTACACGATCGCTGAAAATGCGATTACACGCCAAAAATGCGATTACATGCCAATAATGCGATTATACGCCAAAAATTCCTGAAATTTTCACAGAATTGGTTCTATTCCTACAATAAACACAAGGTAACCATCATGATTTCCAGTTTTAAAAATGAATAGGGAATGTCACAAAACTTGAATAGAGCTATATTTAGTCTTCAAATTACCAGAAAGGCTGAAAAAAGTTGTCAAAAATAATCCATGATTTTAAGGTGCTTTAAAACGATGCAGAAATGAAATATTAGCAAGCAAATTGCTGTGTCTTGCAAGCATTTTGATATGTTTTCAACACATATCGCCATGCCATACAGATTCAAAAGTATGCCACTAGTTTGCAGCTAGCAAACTGTATAAACAATATTCCAATTCGGTGTCATTCCCAACTGTACTGTATTTTATGCAACTTTCTTGGCAAAATGGCGCTGATGCTTACAAACCACGTTGAGATCTCAGCAACTCAGAAACATTTTTGTTTTTTTTTGTTTCGCAAAATGTTGTCTTTTTTGCACAATTTATTTGACTCATCAGGTAATCTTTGTATATATTTGTAGTGAAAATAACAATTAATGCTTTTTTGTCTGCATTTCTGGGTCCATTTAACAGCTCATAAAACAGGTGTTAACCTAAATCAGAATTAAGCCTGTCTTGTTATTAATGTTAATCAGTCTAAGCCTACATCAAGTAGCTCTAAATTCGGCAAATCAAAGTGAAAGATTTGTGCGAATTTAACTCCCACATTAAAAAGGATTAAATCCAAATCCTTGGTAGATCGTTTGTTAAGTTTGAAATGTATGATCATTGATTAAAAGTTTTGTCTGTGGTGTGAATGAATATTGATTTTCAATTGAATGCAAAGTATTGTTGGGAAACTGATAGGGGTACTTTCTGGGTGATTTTTCCATGTAAACGATGTATTGATTTTGTAAATGATAAACGATGTTTTTGATGGTGTACACAATAATTGGTAAACAGTCGCATACCTACCAACTAGTGATAGGCCCAGTCAGTAAAATGGCTGTGGATGTCATGATCTATATACTCCAATACACCTCAGTAAACCAACTTACTAACAAAAGCATGTACACTGTGGGAATATTTAGAGGCATTTCGAGGGCAAAAGCTGAAGGCAAATTAGTTGGGATTTTTTTCTGCAAAATGAATGTAATTCCATGAAGCAAAATAAATTTGTGAATATCTGGTTATTAAGCTCATATGCATTTCCGTGTGTTTTTTAGTCTTTTTTATGAGCTACACTATGCCTGCATAGTAATGATAACATGTACCAGCTGTCAATGTATTTCAACAGCGAAAGTTAGTTCATACATGTAAGGTGCACTTGGCTGAAAAGAGAGGGCACTATTTTGTGCAAATTTTCACTTGAAGTAATTGCATCATGCCCTCAATGATTGTGAGTACTTTAGTAGTGCTCAACTGTAGAGTGCATTTACACCTTAAATCTTTGTGTCTAATCTGCCTATCATGACATTGAAAGAACTTAATATTTTAAGAAAACAATTTGCCAGTTTTTTAATTTTGAAAATAGCATATTAAGTTTTTGAATTATAGTTGATTAAAGTTTGATGGATTTTTAATTTATGCTAATTATGTGAAGACTGGGCAGACCGCACAAAATCTTGATAAAATTCTTGAAATTTCTTTTCTTTCATTCAGTTATCAAAGAATTATGATAAACGTCTACAAAACAAAAGTATTTACAAAAGAAAATACCAATAATACATTGCATTACATAACAGTAAATTGATACCCGAGATTTCAAAACACTGTTGAATGGTCACATCAAGTGTGCAAGCCCTTTCCTTTCAGTATGCTATCATAGGGGCATTAATAATATGCCCAACGTGCATCAGATAGAGGCATCATGTTACACTCGTGCGTGTTGGCAATGTAATTAAATCGTAGCTGTGCCAGGCCAAGCAAATAATGATATCCATCCATCCATCCATGTTCATTTGTAGTAGGCGCCTTTTCCATAGGATACAAAGCGCCCAGAATGCTGCCCCAAAGTTCAGTAAGTAATCCATGATTAAAAAGAAAAAAGTCTTAAGACGTGTTTTGAACTGTCAAGTGAACTGGCATGGCGAATGTGTGAAGGCAAAGAGTTCCAAACATGGGGTGCTGCAGCTGAAAAAGCCCTAGAACCAGCTTTGGTGTTAGTTCTGGGTTCAGTCAGGAAGTTTTCAGAAGAGGAGCGAAGGGATCGTGCTGGTGTATAAAGTTTCAGACTGTTGGATATGTATTCAGGTGATTGATGTATCAGGGATTTGTAGACAATAACACATGTTTTGTATAAAATTCGCTGTGACACAGGGAGCCAATGCAATTTGTTGAGCAAGGGTGAGGCATGATCACGATCATTTTAGGATGCCCTTGGTCTGGCGAGGTGTGTGATTTGCAACCGTCGATTTTGGCCAATATCGGCGGTTGCAGTGCATACTAAACGGAAAGCGGAGGTACACCTCATGCAAATTGCTAAAACATTTGATACATGTTTTGCCACATTCATAGTTTTTAACTTTTGATTCAATTTGCTCACTAATTATTTTGCTTCCCTTTCAGAAAATCCGTTATCTCAATTTGCGAAAGTGTCAACGCGTTACTGCAGTTTCTTTTCTCACTTTGTCTGAAAGTCTCCCAAATGCTGTCAGCCTCAATTTTTCTTTAACAAATATCCGCAGTTTGCCATTCACAAGCTCTTTGATTTTTGTCCGCATCTACAAGAGTTGTTACTACAAAGCTGCCAAATAAACGATCAAGATCTCCATGTTTTATGCCAATTGGCATGCAAGAAGGGACCACTCAGGTTACGGCACATAGATCTCACGGGGTCAATGGTTACAGAGGATGGCGTGAAAGAAGTCCTGTACTACCTACCGTACCTTTGCGAAGTTGAGTTTGGAAGCCTTCTCTCTGCTCTACATGGGGCCTCTGTATTCAACCCAGTTGTTTCTCCAGAGATGGAAGTCCGCACATTAGATACGGGGCACAGATTCTCCATCCAAGCTCTGAATTGTTCTGACTTTATGTCTATAAGTGACGATGGTTTAGAGTTGATTGTTAAGAGTTGTCCTAATGTCACCAAGGTTGATTTAAGATTTGCAATTGGGCTAACAGCTCCAGGACTACTACAGCTTATGAAATTAGAAAATCTCAGAGAATTACGGTTGGGTGTGGATGGATCAAGGAGTATATCCTATGAATCAGGGCTCCGCCCACTTTTAGAAGTAAGAGGTAGTAATCTACTCACATTGACCTTGCAAGATTTTCATGGTATCAATATCGTTGAAATTCTTCATTTTTGTCCCAATCTAAGAAAATGTATAATCTTCATGATTGAGTTTGGGTCATTGTTTGAAGATTTCCTCCCTCGCCCCGATATTAATCCCATCGCTCTGCAGGAACTCCATATCTGGAGTAAACTTAGTGACAGAACTTTGACAGAGGGGGTTCTGGAGGCAGTTTTATCTAAAGCCCAGAATCTAGAAACTCTAGGCTTGATTAGAGTAGAAAGTTTTACAGATAACCTTGTATCCAGGGTTCTTGAGCAGAACCAACTTTCACAACTATGCAACTTTTCTCTGAATGAATGCAATAATGTCTCTGGTCAGGCTCTAACTTCCCTAATTCTGAATGATAGGAACGCATTGAAGGATGTCAAGTTAATGAATAATTGGCAAATTACACTGCAAGATTATGAAAATTGGGAAAGTGTGTGTGTTAATCGTAATTATGACATCTCATTATCATGGACATGAAGTATTAATCTTGTTTCTATCATTTTTACCAAGATTGTATCTATGAAGTATAAAATATGCCGAATTTTTTTGTTTATTTTTTAAGGAAAACAAATTAATTACATTTTTTCTGCCTAAAGTTGGATGAAGTGTTTCTTTCCTCCCTCATAAGAGTATTTGAATGAGTGATTGAAAAAGTGAAAATGCTAATAATTGATTGGTTTATTGGTTGGCTATGTTTCTTCCCAACTATCCTGCCTGAAGTTGCTACAAGTGTTTACCTCCTGGTAATTATAGAAGGGATTATTTAGTGATTGAGTATCAATAAAAGTGATTAATCAATTAAGTGATTGATCACTTTGAAATGCTGAAGATAGATTGGTTTGCTAGGTTTCTTTGTATTATATATTGCCTAAATTTGGTAAAATTGTTACTCTTTCGGGGATTATAGATTGTTGATCAGTTGATTGATTGATCAAGGTGATCTGCCACAATTATCTGAAGAAGAAAAATTTGGATGAAATGAACAGAAAGAAAAATTAATAGAAACTATATTCTTTGATACATGTTACTTGTGTTTAAAGTTGCTGGATATTCTGTTACAGCTGGAAATCTTAAATTTGGTTTTAACCATGGATGTATGGATGGGTCACCTTTCGGGGGATATTAACTCAAGATATTTACCATTTGCTGAGTAAATTTCTTTAAATTTACCATTTTGTTTCATTTTATTTGAATAAATCCTCACTTTTACCTGCACCTATCAGAGGGGGCACTTTGGCCCCTCTCAGAGGGACACTTTGCCCCTCAGAGGGGACACTTTGCCCCTCAGAGGGGTACTTTGCCCCTCTCAGGGCACTTTTCTCCTCTCAGAGAGGCTTTTTGCCTCTCTCAGTGGGGCACTTTGCCTCTCTCAGTGGGGGCACTTTGCCTCTCTCAGAGGGGAACTTTGCACCTCTCAGAGGAGGCACTTTGCCTCTCTCACAGAGGGAGAACTTTGCCCCTCTCAGAGGCACTTTGCTTCTCTCATATGGGCACTTTGCCCCTCACAGAGGAGAAACTTTGCCCCTCTAATAAGGGACACTTTGCCTCTCATAGGGGCACTTTGCCCCTCACAGAGGGGCACTTTGCCTCTCTCAGAGGGGGCACTTTCCCCATCTGTCTCCACTTCCTACACCTCTGGTTTCAACCTGAAAAGGTTTACGTACAGTGAGTAATGATAGTTACTAAAGTGCTAAAAGATAAATTAGAATAGCAAAACTTTTTGTCATCTAAATTGATTAAAGGTGGACCATTTTGAAGCATGTTGTTATGCAAATTTGGTGTGTATGGATGCACAGACCACTTTATTTTGTTATGTAAAATGTAATCCTCTACCATACTATTTCAGGGTCAGCAGAATATTTTACCATCCTTCCAATGAAGATGTTGGCTATCTTATCATATGCAAGGAAATTAAGGAAAGAAATGCAAAGGGTTTCGCAAAGATTTAGAGCCGTTTTCCTTTCCAACTTATGCATTTTTCTAAGAAACCTGCAAAAGTTGCTCAAATTTACTTGAAGACTTCAATTTTTTCAAAACTTTGTACTTTTTTTTTTTTTTAGTGGACAGTAAAACATGCAAAACACATTTTGTTTGAAATTTCAAAGAAGGATCATAGAATTGCCTAAACAATGCCAGCAAGATTGGTATTTTAGAGGTCCTAAATGTGATAATATGCTAATTGTATTGATTGAAGGTGGATAATCTTTAAATGTTAAGTAGGTGGAATTAAAAGTATCAGCAGTAAATTTGAAAATATTTTTTTTTTCATTCTTTTTACCAGTGTATTTCAGAGATTTTAACTTTTTGATTGGAAAAATTGTATACTATTTTATTCAAAAAATATTTATCTTGTGCAATATAAAGCTTTAATTATGTCATATAATGTTTTAAAAACATTTGATGAAGATTGTATATAAAGTAAGTGTATGCTATAATCATGTTAATAGTCTGAATCTATTAGTTTGAAAACTGTTCTTGTAATGAAACTTTGTTACGAAGGTTGAGTTTGATTCCACATAATAATGACAGTGTATTAAATGATGAGCAATCTTAATAATGGGGTACTCTATACACATTTTGGGAGAGAGCAAAAAAAAAATACTGCACAAAATCTATAGCCATTTCATACTGGTGACAGTATACTATTAATTGGATAAGTTCAGTGCAGTGCCTTTTTGGTTCCGATGCGATAGCATTAGGAACCTATGTGGTCATGATGGCGTGTGTGTATGTGTGTGTGTGTGTATATGTATGTGACGGCCAGCTCTGGATTGATGTCATATGACGACACACTGAATTGATGTCATATGTGGTACACATATAGCATGGTCCGTATATGTGCCTTACTATTTTTGATGATGATGTCATGCATATTAATAAGTAGGCGGGTTTAATGTACAAATCTTGAAATGATAATATTTTAACAACGGCATGTTTATTTTGTTTCATATTTGGTACACTTATAAGGCTAACTGGTGTATACATGTTTATGATGTAAAAACGTTGAATTATCATTATTATGCGTAGTGGGCAGGGCTTAATATGTAGTTGGTGAAAAGAGTTTGTAAACAAGGTATCTCAATAACGGTAAACTGGATTCATGTCATATTTGGTCAACAGATAGTGGGCAGGGCTTAATATATGTAGTTGGTAAAAAGAGCTTGTAAACACGGAATCTCAAGAACGGTGAACTGTATTCTTGTCATATTTGGTACACAGATGGTCCGTAGATGTGCCTATTGTTTTTGATGATGTCATGCATTTTAATAAGTAAGCGGGGATTAATGTAAAAATCTTGAAATGTTAATATTTTAATAGCCGAATGTCTGTTTTGTTTCATATGTGGTATAGTTATGATGTTGGCTGATGTGTACATGTTCATGATGTAAAAACATTGAATTTCATTAATATGTGTAGTGATTTTGCTGAAAAGAGCTTGCAAACACGGCATCTAAAGAATGGTAAAGTGGATTCATGTCATATTTGGTACTCAAGTAGCCCATGGTCTGTAGATGAGCCCTATTATTTTTGATAGTGATATAGTCATGCATAATAACTAAATAGAATTAGGCTATGACCAAAATTTATTATATCACTCGACTTAAAAAACATCATTAATGAAATAAGACTTAGTAGTAATTATTTACCGTATACGATGTATAAACCCCCCTGCTCTAATAAGCACCCCAATTTTATTTTGACTGACAAACTGATAACATAATTTATTTGATTAATTTGGGGACTCAAAATAACTTTTGTTACATTGTTTGCTAATATTGCATCTGATACCCACAATGCTTTGTGGTGGGGCTAGGTATAGAACAAGTTCATACAGCGCAATTCGATTAGCACACTGTACACGCCCCGGAGCATACATGGGTGTGAATTATGAAGAAATGTTGGGCCTAAAAAGTGGTAAAATTCTTGTAGGCGCCCAGAGTGCTAATTACGTCAACTTCGTTAATTATTAACACATGATGTACTCCGCTTGTTGGTAGGGCTACCGTTAAGAGGAATTATGCTTCACTAATTGTGACCAAGTTGGGTCATGATATATATTTTAGATCTGTAAGTATGAAATGTAACCACCAACAGCGCCCATGGGGGGCATTGGAAGTGGGGGATCCAAAGGGTCGTGGCCCCAATAATTTTTCCAGGGTCCAGGTACCATTTTGTTCCCCTTCCCCCTCCCCCATCCTCCAAGAGAAGTTTATTTTATTTTTGAGAAAGTTGTTTCAGGTTTAGTGTAATTTTCCGGAAATGTATTTCAATTTTCGAAAAATTAGATTTCAATTTCATGAAATTTGCTACAATTTTCGTGTAATTTCCTTTGTTTTTGTGATAAAAGACTAATACATTGTTGCACTGAGGTTTGTTGAGATAAATGAATTGATTTTGAAGAGTCAGATTCCATAGCTTCTTTTCTTCTAAAAATCAAAAATTTTCGTTAAATCTCTTTCAATTTTCGTAAAATTTCCTTCATTTTTGTTGAATTTGTATCAATTTTCATGCAATTTCCTTCATTTTTGGGAAATTTGTTTTAAATTTTTGAACAATTTCTATCAATTTCCTTAATCTTTCTGAAATATTCTTCATTTTTGTGAAAATTGCCTCAATTTCTGTGGAAATGTGGGGACATTTGTTTTAATTTTTGAAAAATTTCTATTATTTTTTGGGAAATTTCCTTAATCTTCCTCAATATCCATTTTTGTGACATTTGATTCAATTTTTTGCAATTTCCTTCATTTTTGGGAAAATAGTCTTCAATTTTAGAGAAATTGTCTTTTATTTTCGTGAAATTTGTAAAACTGCAATTTCCTTCATTTTTGGGAATTTTTTGAGAAGTTTGTTTCATTTTCGTGAAATTTGTTTGTTTTTGTGTAATTTCTAGTAAAAAGGTGAAATGCCCAATTGTTTGCTGAGTTATGATAGCAATTTAAATTTTTACGAGGACAATGAAACTGGTTTTATTTTGTTTAACTCACGCATATTGTCAGCGGCGGTGGAAAGAATTTTTTTTTTTTTTTTTTTTTGGGGGCACTGAACCAATGTAAATCCATTGAAAAAATCCTCCATTAAGGTGACAACACCAAAGGCTTTTTGGCGTGGGGTCCAGGGGTCTGCTTAAGCTCTTGCAAACTTGACATTTGAAGGGCACAAAAAGTATGTTATAACACATAGGAAGAAAGTATATTATATAAGTTAAAAAGAGATATAATATACAGTATACAAAAATCATAAAAATGCATGATGTGGAAATATAATGTTTTGTTGTTCACGGTTCTGTTCATGGATATAGTCTATGGTCACTCTTTAAAAATATGTGTAGTCTAAAAGGAAATTGTTTGATAAGCTTCTAACAATTTACTATAAACATGTGTAAATTTTGTCAAACGTTTAAAACGAACCAATTCTATATCCCGTCTCCTCTCCCTCTATCTCTCGGTGTCTTAGTTCATGTATTAAATACAATATCGCACAAAGTCTTAATCTATTACTAATATAATATTTTACATTTTCAAAACTTTCTCTGAAAAAAAAAAACCTTTTTTAGAGAAA
The DNA here is from genome assembly GCA_020152595.1 of Chiridota heheva. Taxonomy (NCBI): domain Eukaryota; kingdom Metazoa; phylum Echinodermata; class Holothuroidea; order Apodida; family Chiridotidae; genus Chiridota; species Chiridota heheva. The sequence continues at coordinate 1,698,663 of JAIGNY010000327.1, read as the reverse complement.
GTGCTCTTTTGAAATCTAAATACATAATAAGCACTTGGAGTTTCAAAGCTTGTTGAAGTACCGGAATGGTTCTGACCATTTGACGAATCTGTAGCCGCCCCTCGGGAGAAAAAAACCTGATGTAGAATGTCACATGCAGGAATGAAGTGCCCTTTTATACGAAAATTGAAACCCCCTCTCCAAGTCCTGGCAACGGGCCTGCATAAAAATAAATCTATTTAGACTCATAATATTCTCCAAAATGTCTGCTGTTTAATGTAGGTTATTTGAAAACAAAGTGTTACTGCAAAATTAACAGAATAAAACAGGCAGCTTTTAATTTGTAAGAACAGTTGGAGGTCATAATAGAATTATGATTGTACCCATGTTTTATGATGCAAGTGAGGAACCTAACTTTCTAAAAAGTTAGAAAATAAATATATCCACTTTCATGTATAGGCCAATAGTCAATAGTGCCAACATCCAATAAAGCCCTCTTACGCGTTAGAATCATGCCATGGAGGCGAGTTGTCATTGATCAGACGTTATGCAAGTATTTATGACCATATGACTTGACACTCCATTCTAGTCAGGGGTCCATTACAGAAAATGTGTTACAAAAACTTCGAAGTTTTTGTTTTGTATAATTTAAGAATATTGTAATTATGGACTCCATGATCTAGGCTATTATATAAAGAGAACTTATGAATTAAATCTTGGGGTGATTATAAATATAAAAACTACAAATGATTATTGGGGTCCTGCCCCCCCCCCTCCCCCACATTAAAATTATTGGGTCGCCTTCGCTGCCTATGATTGTTAATCTAATTTATGCCAAAAGATAAGATTTATGTTTCAAGGCAAACCTGATATGTGTTTAAATATTTACAGGGATTTGTTTTTCTTTTCCATTGCCATCTGTCCGTTTTAGTCAAATGATCTTCAGAGAAAAAGATTCCATGTTTGATGTTATGTAAGCCCGACTAACAAGCACACTATAGACGTATATAGTTAGGAATTTTTCTGGAGAAGAGTTTCATACTTCAAGTACGGTGCTATCTATGATCTCTCACTTCAAAGTGAGAGATGCGGGTGGTGGTATTAAAAAGTTCCTAGTACAGTCTTCTTTGTAAAATAATCAGTTTCGTTTATTAGCTTTAGGCATCCGGCCCACAACAATGTCAAATACATCATGTATGCAATGAGGTACAACATCAACAACGTTTAAAACCTAAACATTTTACATTGTCAATTTGTGGGTCTTATTGCGCAATAATGCGTGACATAAGCAGATGAAAACATCTTCGATTCTTTATTCAAATCCTTTTGTTTTCAATTCTCTCTAAAAAATATTTTGAAGGTCAGCATCTTATTTCATTTGGGTATTTTGAAACTGTATATACCTCTGCATCTGATGACATCACAAAGTTTATCTGAATTCTAAAAATCTTGAAACTTGCTTTTTTTTAAATATATGAACAAATATCATGAACAAATATATTCTGGCCAAGTTTCAAACCTTCTGAAGCAATCTTAACACTTTTTTTTTTTGTAATTATGAATTTCTTAATGATATACTATGAGAGCAGCTTTTCAAATTTCAAAACATGCAGAAAGTGATGTCATCAGTCCAACAGGAAGTTGGACTGTCTTGTATTTCTTTATAATCTATCTCAAGTTTTTTAGCTTATAAAAAGAAAAAAGTTGTATTTTTGTATAGGTCAAGGACTTTTGTGTGTACACATGAAATTATCAAAACATGTTTTTAAACATTTGTGTTACATAATTTCGGGAACAAAAAATTTATACAGAAATACATAATCCTTATGAAACTCCCCTACATCTCATATTTCTGTCCAAACCTCACTTGAAGTGATTAATACTTGTAGCATCAATGAAAGGGCATTCCATTTAGGAATTATTCTAACCAAAAATTAATGCGTCTTCATATATTCAGTCTTGAGTACTTTAATAACCTCTGGTCAATTGAATGTCACTAAAATCATGACACAAAACCGCTGCCTTCCTCAATATTGACATTTTTGCAGGCAACTTAAAAAAAGGCGGAGTGGGAGCCTGCAAATTTATGTCAATAAGATGCGAATTGAATGAGACGTGAATCACTCGTGTTTTGTGTGATTAATTTTGTCGGGGATTGTAGACTTCAGTGTTGACTCTCAGCATTTAAAAAAAAAAAACCTTGGTAGTCTTCTGGTGATTATTATTGTGAGTTTAAGAGTACAAAGCCTTTCTTCATATGTCAAAGCTGTAAAGCAGGAATCATCCTCGTAAATCTATCAACTTTCTCAATTATATCAATGTTACTATTTTGGTTCCGATGCGATAGCATCAGGAATCTCTATTCGGTCATGATGGTGTGTGTGTATGAATGTGTGTGTGTGTATGCCAGGTGTGTGTGTGTGCGTTTATCAAGACCTTCAAACGTGGACTTTGGCAAGAATACACACCTTTAATCCGTGGACACCTGCAAGCGACGTTCACGGTTGAGATAACTGCATTTTCAGAGGCAAAAATATCAACAGATGACCAATTGAATATCCGATCAGTCAAATATGTGTCCACGTTTTTGTTGGAAACATTCGATTTTGTTGTGTATTCTGTTTGGTAAACCTTTGCTTCGGGTGACATTTTGGCTTGTTGACAGTAATTGTAGTCTTAATGCCGCCCTCTACGTAACGTCCACGGTTTGCTGCGAGATTCTATTGTCCTCTGTTGTAAGGTGGAAAATAATATTAACACAAATATTTATTTAAGCCCAAAATATTGATAAATGGAGACTTCTTTTGATTATTTCTTATCAAACATGTTGGCCTAATGTTCCCAAATTAGCTATTTTTTCGTAAAATTTTCGGCCGGGTAGTTTTTTCTCGATTTCTTGGTTAATTTCCTTTAATTATCAATGGTTGGAAAATGGCAGACAATTTGGTCTTATCTGTGGAAAGTTCATGCGCTTTTAGACTACACAAATGGAATATTACTGTCCTTAATAGTATAGTAAAAAGATATTGATAACCACGTACATTTTCTCAGGGCCTAATTTTTTTTTCTCAGGAGCTTCGCTGGGGGACTGCTGCCCCCCCCCCCCTCCCTGCCGCTGAATCACTGCACTGCATGCCCTAACGTTAGTCACAATCTTTAATTTCTTACCTAAATTGAAGGATGGGAAAGTTCTTACTTAGCACTAAAATTTTGTACTAAAAATGTTAAGCACCACATCAATGCATTATGAAAAACAATATTTAAGTAACAAAGGATTTACTACAGAAAACGTCAATTCTGCAGTAGCCTAAGCCTTTATCACAAAATCTGCATAAAGTATGCAAATTGAGGCCTAAGAATTAACCACTGTGTAACCGATTTTGATGAAATGTTTTGCTACTATGATGGTTTATATCTTAAAACAATTGAGTATGTTTGCCTATACACAATCATATACCTGTAAGCTTCTAATGAGGTAAAGAGATACAAATTGAATTATGCCCAGTAGCCTATATTCCTTTTAACATACTGGCATACTAAAATATGGCAGGTCAAACCTGACAACTATTTGTCACTATTATATTTAAAATATACTTTAAATATCTGACATTAATTTGTTGGGCCTGACAAAAATGTTCCACTGTTAGGGGTATCTACCCCAGATGTCTACCTGACACCTTTTGAAACCTGAACAAACTTGTCACTCTTATGTACTTCAGATGTCTACTGGACAGTTCATTTTAGCTGTCTAATAGATATTATCTATCACAGTTAGCCACAAGTATGAGATACTGCTTTAGTTACATGTCAGGCTGTCATACAACTGTAATATAGAAAAATAGTATAGGCTAGTAATATGTAAAGTGTGGATGTAAAGCTCCATATCAAAAGCCTATGTTTGTTTGTGTTGAATAATAGCTCTTAGAAATGTATATTTATGCATATGAGCAAATTAAAAGTACATTTACCTTCAATAACCTAATTCACCTTCACAAAGAATTACCAAATGAAGATAGATTAAAAATATTTTAAACATGGTGAACATCTACAGAAAAAATTATAACTTCTGTAAAATTTAATCTATTTCTATATTAGTTTTAGTACCTGAAATGATCTTCATCTAATTCAAAGTCTACATGCAAAACCATGTTTTTTATTATGTATATAAATACATACATTACACACATGTTCATTACATAGGCATTATAATTTGAACGGTCAGTAATTATATTCAGTCATAATCTGCAGTTATTATATTCAGTCATATTCAAGATATATGTGAAGATCTCATAATATATTTCTTGCAGAGATTAGGCCATCCTTTACAAAAAAAGCGTTGCCTTCCTACCGATGCACATTTTTAAAACAAGATGGGTTACTCCACACAACTTTTCAAGCCTGGTCTTTTCTGCAAAAAATAGACATGATTGACGAAATACAAACTGATTTAAATTAAAATATATTTATTTTAAAACAATCATGCACAACAAACGTACTATGTTGTGGTTTTTACTTGTTACTGCTTGTTTGTTTCACGCCAAGTAATACTAAACAATTGTTTTAATAACAGAGGCCATTAACTTTAATTAATTTAAACGTTTGTTGTAATTATCAATGCAGGCAACAACTTTGAAAGCTTGTTATTACTGTACAGTATAGTAAATGAAACTACACACCATCAGCTTTATTCCAAATAAAAATGCCTTTGCAAACATTCCTATTGGCAGTCTCTAAATCACATATTATATGCCTATTATTATTCTTATTTCATGGCACCGCAATTGTGGGTTAATAAGAAGCAGTAATGAGCATGTCAGTGAAATCTCTATATTTCAGATATGAATTAGGCCCTAGTTATTTGATATAGTAAGGCCTAGCATGCAATATGGAACAATATATATATAGATTAACCTTCCTAGATTTTACTTTTTAACACATAATGTAAAAAATTCAAAAAAATAAAATAATGGACTAATATATTAAAAGGTATACAAATATTTGTGAAAATGTGAAAGAAAGAAAATTAAAAACACGCATAGCATTATGTTTAGGCTTAGCTTAACAGCTGATTTACGTTTTTTTTTTTGTATTGAATCAATTGTTTTGAAGTTGAACTACAATATCAAGTAGATTTGATAGACCTACCGATAAAAAGAAAAATAATTGAGAAACATCTACACTGAGGTTGATGTCATAATAACAAAGAAATTAAAAACAAAGTATCAGTATCCAAACCTATATCAGCTTGTTATCAAAAATCATTCTGTCACCATAGACAATCATTTGGCCACTTGACCGGAAAAGTTTGGAGCCATATGGAAAAAAAAGCTACACTTGTTTCTTCATAATCTTGAATACATCCTAATGATATAAATCAGGGAGTTGCCATTTTATAATGGCAAGTCCCTGTATAAATGAAGTATCATTTTATATAAAGTGTAAATTATTCAATTACAACATATTTGTTTCAATAGCTGTAGGCCTACCTCAGTTTTCTATTAACAAGTTAAACCTAAGCTACTGACATGATTGTATTCACTGAATTAACCTATTGCTGAAATGTGCAATATTAATTAGAAATTTTTTGATTTAAGTGCTGGTCATCTTTCAATGTGTTAAATACTTTTAATATTTGTTCTTGAACATCTTTTTGAAAAGACCAATAAAATAGCTGTTAATGTTTAGTGCAAAACACTAAAAAATATTTGTGACTGCTCATTCCCCTTTCATAATTGAAATGGGATACCTTTCAAGAATTTTCTTTAGTGATTTTAAAATGTGACCCTAACACAGTAACAGGAAATTTATTTTTTAATTGAATTATTCCACGTAGACCAAAGAGTTATCATTTTTGTCTAAATTGACATTTATCCTAGTTGGCCTACGCGCGTCGCCCGTGGTGGAAATATCCCTTTTAGTTTAAATTTGAGTATGTCTAACGTTAGTACTTATATTTTTTAAGTCGTGGGCTTGGCCTAGACTACCTCATAATTTGTTACTACCAGCTTTGCGGCATGTTCAAGACTTTAGCCAAAATCGTTTCAAATTCTTCATATGTACGTACGCCAGAACCCATGTATACTGAGTATAAACAGACCTATTCTGTGGTGAAATCATGCCAACGTCTGAAAGTTATGTCAATTAATTTTAAATTATCTTGCAGAACTGGAACAACGCACGTGGTTGGCCTAAAGTTAGTGACAAAATGATTCGACGTTAATTCATGACTTTTGTTCTTAATGGTTCCCGTGCTTTAAAAAAAATCTTTAAATTAAACTTGGCTGGTTTTCATGTCTCCACAACGCCATTTAATCTGAATGGAAATGTTAAAACAGCAAGTTTCATGGAATGAAAAATATTTTCAAAACTCGCTCTCTATCGCATCTTGTCGATTTCTCCACCCGGCACGACCGGTACGCTATCACTCGTCATGTACGCTGCATAGTGCACTGTCCACCGACCTCGCATAGTCGACCATGCTGGAACAAATATGGCGTCTATAAACGCATTACGATTTTTTTGTACAGAAATTTCGGCTCTCGGCCTTCATGGAATATAGGGCTGATGACGTCACGCTCTCTGGTAATGTCTAGCAATATGGCCATTTTAAATTGCTATTGGCATAGGGTATGCTCCCTGGCTAGAGAAAGACAAGCGTGGGTCACGAAACATTGAAAACTCTTATTTTCATTCATATACGGTACCATTCCGTATAATGTGGTTAATACTTAAGCAGTTTCTTATTCACAAGAAGAAAAGCCAGCTGTTATTTTAACTTTTGAACGGAACAAATGCAGGTGCGGTTGACAGTACCCAGAATGATTACGGAGGAAGGCTGAAACTGATGGCAGGCCTAAGTACAAATTTAACATGTCGATTTGCGAATATTTAATAATCCCCCATACCCTCAATCCAGACTAATAGGGCAATACCATCGTTAAAATAATTTTAAAGAATGAATTTTCTAGGCCAGAAGACTGTGAAAATACTTAGTCACGAGGCCTAAATTTTTGTAAAATCTGTTGGGGCGATTCCAACCACAAATGCGCGCATGTTTGATATCTTGCTTAACTATTTCAACAAATTGTTTTCAGTATGCACGGTCGCGTTGATACACGCGAAAACCAGGGAGCACAAGGGTAGCTGCGCCGCACACACAAGAGGTATCTTGAACGTACGAGCACTTGCTCGAACTTTGTGCAAAAGTGTGATGGACAGTGCGCGATAATGATAATGATAATAATTGATTTATAAAGCGTTTATGTATACAATCATACTCAAAACCGCTTTACAATGAAAACAATAGATAAAACTACCCCTCACCCCGTAAAATGCTGATGAAAAATTATATGGTAATATTTCTTAGCCTTTGTTACTATCCGTGCAGCAAAATTTTAAATACGTTGAATGGATTTGTTAAGTTACAATATCAAATGTGGGAATGGACTAACGCATGTGCAAGGGATTTAGCTGATTTGTTAGTTAGCATAGTCCTTATTCTGTTAATATTGTAAAGATTGATAAATGCTGATCTACATTTTTGCATTACATGGGTTTTCATATTTAAGTTGCAATCAAGCATTCAAGCCAAACATTTAAGTTACGCACAAAGTTAACAGCTTTTACTAATGTACCATCTACACTGACATTCCTACTAGCTGAATGGTTAGTTTTTTGAGCTGTTGACATGTGCCAAAGAAAATAAGCTCTGTTTTTTCATCGTTCATTTTTAGTTTGTTCAGTATCATCCATTTTCTTACATCTTCCAAGCATCGTTCCATTGTCTCAATGGCCCTTATCTCGGATATGCTATCAGTGATCTTGAATTCTAGCATCACTCTATGATCATCTGCGTATCCTGCAACTTTTGGAGCATGCTTTTGTACAATGATGAAAATCAATGAAGCATATATGGTAAAAAGTACAGGGCCACAGCGGGAACCTTGAGGAACTGAGAAATCTATGGGTATCTCACTGGAGAATTCTCTATTCACAATAACTTTGTGCTTCCGATTTGATAAGTAAGATTCAAACCATTTAAGTGCCACATGGGTTATTCCAAACTGGGACCAGAGCACTGTCAGCATGGTTGGGTGATCCACCGTATCAAAACTGCAAAAGCTGCACTAAGTCCAGCATCACCACTAATGATAGTATTCCATTGTCTATAGCCATCAACAGGATGACGTCGAGGGTGGTCTTCTGATCGCAAGGGTGGGAATATCGTAATATGTACCTAATTTTCACTGTTCAATTCGAAATATTCTGCTCCCAGTCCCCAAACAGCCAAAGCTCAACAACCAAGTAAGAACATTTAACGATACAACTATTTCCTGCCATCTAAAATACAGACGAATATTTCATTTTCATGGGCGTCGGAGCAGAGTTTGGAAGACAAGGGGGAGGGGGGAGGGGGAGCGGCACGTGCTTTTTCGAAAATCATAAGGATGACCATATCATATTTGATAACAGCAAGAGATTAAGAAACAAAAGGAAAATTAATGTCCCAAGTGATTACAGCGTGATTATTTCTAAAAGAGAAAGCCTCAAGAACCGAAAACCTGATAACATGTATTGTTTTCCCATGTTTCATATCAAAAGAGACTTTAATAGCAATATCACATCCAAAACTATCTTTTTTTCTTTTGATGGGAGGGCGAAGGGAGGAGGGGGGGGGGGAATAAGTCAGGGACGTAGCCAGAAATTTGAAATAGGGAGCAAGCCCTGTCAAAAAAATATTTTGCACCTGACCCAATGAGATTATCTAATCATACGCTCATGTAGTCAGATAACATCTGACTGTACGCTATAGCCACTACATGGCTGCTATTAGTATGCAAGTATTGCCTTGCAAGTAGTGCCTACTGAGTGAGGTGTTTATCTCACTAACGCTCATAGGACTAATCTTTACTGGGCGAGGGGATGGCCGATTTAATCTCGCTTTGCCTTAAGAAAAAAAAAATTGAACTTTTTACCCAAATTGTTGGTTCTTACTTTCTTTTATTGGTTTCCTAAATGAGTTTGAAATTCGGGGAGTTTATCAAAATATTAATATAATTGGCAATAAAATAAGCTCAAACAGTCAAAAGCCAATACATCATCAGTACATGCCATAATTAAAATGGTACAGTTATTCATTAAATCGCCCGAAAGTGTGTGTGTGTGTGTGTGTATAAGGGTGGAGGGGGACTAAAACAGCAAGTGACCGCTCCCATTGCTATCCATGGGATAACCTAACTTGCCACCTCCTCCTCCGGAAACTCTTTTCTCCCACCCTCTGCAGGAAAAGGGTTCTTTTCTTCTGGATACCCAGCCATGTTGGCATCCCTGGCAATGACAGGGCTGATGCTGCCGCTAAGCCTGCCCTCAACATCCTCTCTACCCCATTCCCCAAAACCCTCTCTGACATCAAACCGCTTATCGCTTCCCTTGTTCGTGACTGCTGACAAACCTCATGGAACTCCCAAATTGATAACAAACTCTATGTCATCCAGCACACAATCCCGATTAAATCCACCATCAACAACCTCTCTCGTAACAACAATGTTCATATTACCCGCCTTAGAATTGGTCACACCCACCTCACTCACTCCCACCTCCTTATTGGTTCCCCCCAACCCCTCTGTAACAATTGCCACTGCATCCTCACTATCCAGCACGTTCTCCTTGCTTGCCCCCTGTACAACCTTCCCAAAGCTTCCCTTGCTCCCCACAACTCAATTGCTGAGTTCCTTCAAAAAAATCCTCCGGATAAAATTATCTCCTTCCTTCATCATGCTTCCCTCTTCAACCATATCTAATTCTCCTCTTCCACCCCTCCCTACTTTGTTTTGTTTCAACCATGCACCTCCTCTCTCGATCACAGCTTTCTGACTTTTGTTCTTGAATTTCTCTCATTCTCTCCCTGTTTTCTTTTCTTCCTACCTCTAAAATGATCTGACCTCTCAGGTACAATTTGACCCTCGTTTTCGTGGTGCCGTTAAGACCTCATCAAACAAACAAACAAACCCATTGCTCTTCCTGGCTACGTCTCTGTCGTTTGTAGATAGCTAGATAAGTGGGGGCAATTAAAAAACTTCTTCGGAAAATTTTGTCTTACATCCGTGCACAAATTTGCACTGATAAAGTAACTTGCTGGAAACGGAGAATTTTGTTCATTTTTTGGAAAATTCCCTTCATTTCCAGATTTGTTTTTTCAATTTTCGGTTCAATTTCGGGTTCGGGAAATTCCCTTCATTTTTGGGGAATTCCCTTTGTTTTCGGGAAATTCCCTTCAATTTTCGGGAAGTTCCTTTCGTTTTTGAACAATTTTCGGGAAATTTCCTTCTCTTTCAGACAAATTTGGGTAATTCTTTTTCTTTTCAGACACAATTTTCGTGAAATTTTGCAAAAATATCTTTTTACTTTCACTGCTTGTTTATACGTCACTTTTGCCGCCTTTCCTCCACTCAGATCGCTTCCCCTGGCTACGTCCCTAGATTAAGTTAAAAAGGAAGCGAAGAGATGAATCATTGACAAATTCCCTGACTTTGTATTTCCGTCTTTCAAAGCAGTTGTTTTAAACGTACGCTCGCGCCATCTCTCACTTGAAATACTGCTCCGCAGCCCATGATTGTATAAGATACAATATACAGCTCCTTCCATCAGGAACACCTTATGCCTGCAACTAGCAATAAAAACATACTTCTGTAAACAAATTTCAAATTACTGTTCGTTTTAAGCCTCCAATGATTTTTTTTGTTGTTCCAATTCATGGATGATGGTGCACAATAGTTATGAGATTCGGGATCAAAGAATATTGTAATATCTGTAAGTATGTCTTCAACAAATCCAAAAATGAACAGAAACGATCTATAAGCCAATAATACATTTCACATATGTATTCGTTATCAGAAAGAATTATGATACTCTGAAAATAATCTCGAAATACCAAAAATGCTTACAATTCCAAAATGAGTGAATGGAGGGGTATTTTGCATCCCTCACATTCAATGCCCTTTCTTTCATATTTTCTGCCATGAATGAAGGATTATGCACAGTGACGTCTATAGTAAAGCGTATTTGTAATTTCTTGGGTAATTGTAAAAATCATTATCTTCTTAATAGAATAAGAATCCTGCATACTTTTTCAACTTATGCATGGTTTCTTGCCACAGAGTTGTTCTTACATGCCTTCTATCACAACAGGTTAACAGGTCTATCATAAATTATGTGATACATTGACTTTCATTTTCCAACAGAATTTCAGAGAAACTACCACACTATATATGGTTATTGTTAATACAAACTTTGGAATCTACCTACTGTGGTGTAGCGGTAATCATACCTGTCTACAGACCACGAGGCCCCGGTTCAATCCTGGGGTGGGTAGACACGCCAGTGCACCACAACTGGTTATCAAGGCCGTGGACATTGACTTGGTTGTCAATGTGATGTCTGTCCGTACGTCGTACCTGTGTTCTCGTCCGGGTCGTATTAAGCGTTTCGTGATAACATTTGTACTATCATAACCGAATACGCAGGCGACGACCCCGTCATTGTAATTGTGTGTTCAACTCTCTCTCTCTCAAACTTTGGAATGGATTGGCCAGGCACTTTCATGAACTATATAAGAATACAGTAGGTATTATTAATAAACATAGATATACATTCTTAAAATTATGATGAAAGATACTTGAGTTATTTTCATCTAAAATATTGATCAATATAATGAATGCAGTGCACTACAAGACTTTATAGATAATCACTTAATCAATCAATGGTAATTACAAAGCATCAAAATCAAAATGATTTGGCTCTTAAGTTAATAACAAAAATAAAATATTTGCTAGTTTCCCATTTTATTATCCTGAAATTGAAAGTTGGGGCCTATAGGTAAAAGCAATATTATACTGATGAACACTTTTATTCCACTTTGCTACTTAAAAACTTACCTGCATGCCTGCTTATAGATTTAATTGTTAATTTAATTATTGGTCAAAGCGATCGGAACAACGTATAAATTCAGCAAAACAAACCAGTCCCTTCCTGTTGTCCTGCCATTTGTATTCAGAGCGAACGCATCATGGAGTGGGAAATCTTAGCCGACCAAACTGCTAAATGTTTAAACTCTTGAGCAAATGGAGTCCTGAACCTGTCGGCTACGCATTTGTTTTTTCAATTTTCGGTTCAATTTCGGGTTCGGGAAATTCCCTTCATTTTTGGGGAATTCCCTTTGTTTTCGGAAATTCCTTCAATTTTCGGAAGTTCCTTTCGTTTTTGAACAATTTTCGGGAAATTTCCTTCTCTTTCAGACAAATTTGGGTAATTCTTTTTCTTTTCAGACACAATTTTCGTGAAATTTTGCAAAAATATCTTTTTACTTTCACTGCTTGTTTATACGTCACTTTTGCCGCCTTTCCTCCACTCAGATCGCTTCCCCTGGCTACGTCCCTAGATTAAGTTAAAAAGGAAGCGAACAGATGAATCATTGACAAATTCCCTGACTTTGTATTTCCGTCTTTCAAAGCAGTTGTTTTAAACGTACGCTCGCGCCATCTCTCACTTGAAATACTGCTCCGCAGCCCATGATTGTATAAGATACAATATACAGCTCCTTCCATCAGGAACACCTTATGCCTGCAACTAGCAATAAAAACATACTTCTGTAAACAAATTTCAAATTACTGTTCGTTTTAAGCCTCCAATGATTTTTTTTTTTGTTCCAATTCATGGATGATGGTGCACAATAGTTATGAGATTCGGGATCAAAGAATATTGTAATATCTGTAAGTATGTCTTCAACAAATCCAAAAATGAACAGAAACGATCTATAAGCCAATAATACATTTCACATATGTATTCGTTATCAGAAAGAATTATGATACTCTGAAAATAATCTCGAAATACCAAAAATGCTTACAATTCCAAAATGAGTGAATGGAGGGGTATTTTGCATCCCTCACATTCAATGCCCTTTCTTTCATATTTTCTGCCATGAATGAAGGATTATGCACAGTGACGTCTATAGTAAAGCGTATTTGTAATTTCTTGGGTAATTGTAAAAATCATTATCTTCTTAATAGAATAAGAATCCTGCATACTTTTTCAACTTATGCATGGTTTCTTGCCACAGAGTTGTTCTTACATACCTTCTATCACAACAGGTTAACAGGTCTATCATAAATTATGTGATACATTGACTTTCATTTTCCAACAGAATTTCAGAGAAACTACCACACTATATATGGTTATTGTTAATACAAACTTTGGAATCTACCTACTGTGGTGTAGCGGTAATCATACCTGTCTACAGACCACGAGGCCCCGGGTTCAATCCTGGGGTGGGTAGACACGCCAGTGCACCACAACTGGTTATCAAAGGCCGTGGACATTGACTTGGTTGTCAATGTGATGTCTGTCCGTACGTCGTACCTGTGTTCTCGTCCGGGTCGTATTAAGCGTTTCGTGATAACATTTGTACTATCATAACCGAATACGCAGGCGACGACCCCGTCATTGTAATTGTGTGTTCAACTCTCTCTCTCTCAAACTTTGGAATGGATTGGCCAGGCACTTTCATGAACTATATAAGAATACAGTAGGTATTATTAATAAACATAGATATACATTCTTAAAATTATGATGAAAGATACTTGAGTTATTTTCATCTAAAATATTGATCAATATAATGAATGCAGTGCACTACAAGACTTTATAGATAATCACTTAATCAATCAATGGTAATTACAAAGCATCAAAATCAAAATGATTTGGCTCTTAAGTTAATAACAAAAAATAAAATATTTGCTAGTTTCCCATTTTATTATCCTGAAATTGAAAGTTGGGGCCTATAGGTAAAAGCAATATTATACTGATGAACACTTTTATTCCACTTTGCTACTTAAAAACTTACCTGCATGCCTGCTTATAGATTTAATTGTTAATTTAATTATTGGTCAAAGCGATCGGAACAACGTATAAATTCAGCAAAACAAACCAGTCCCTTCCTGTTGTCCTGCCATTTGTATTCAGAGCGAACGCATCATGGAGTGGGAAATCTTAGCCGACCAAACTGCTAAATGTTTAAACTCTTGAGCAAATGGAGTCCTGAACCTGTCGGCTACGATACAGTTATATACCACCTAGAAAGCAGATGCAACTGTTTCGAACCTTTCGAAGAAGGTTTCATCCTGTAGAAGGCGAGGTAATTGTGGCATCCATTGTCCATGCTTATCAAGACGTACGTGTCAGCCGTTCGGAAGGGCATATGTGAGTTTTACCTTGCTGCTTTCAACATGGCAAATGAAGACGGCGAGGCCCGTAAAGAATCAACGAAAGGTCAAGATACTGACAAGAACAAAGGAGACGACCAACATCAGTGGGCTACAGGATCAGAGGACAGTAGATCGAACGACCAATAGAGAACCCATAGGCTTTTCTGAGAGCCACCAACCATTCAAGAAAGAGAAAAAAACTCATTTTGACATTTGTTTGTAACGGCCGTTGTTTTTTCAAGTGTTATGTGTCCGTGTGATTTTTTAACCCCCAACAAACCCTGGGACCTTATCCCTCGATGAAACATTTTGTCCACCAACCGACCGACCACAGAAAAATAGGGAAACGGTCGTATATAAACCAATATTCCTCAAAAAAAAGGGAGAGGCGGTCGTGTGATAAAATTTGAGGGACCTATGCAGACCCCGACCAATCAGAAGGCAGCATTAATTATATGCAAATGTATTTTTAAGTAATAGTAATGCGGGCTTATGATTGGTCGGGGTCTGTATAAGACCCTCTAACTACTGGCAGCAATATATGACAGAAACTAATTTCTTTTTAAATATCCACTTACAAAACCGGGAATTAAAAATAATAAAAAATAGCCAGGTGACCATCTTATTCCCCTAGTTCCAGACCGAGAGTTTAACCTGTATCCGCCATTTTTTCCTTAATAATATAACATAATTCTTTCATACCGTAACGTGATATAATATATATCTGTGTTACTTTCTTTAATAAATAGATCATATATATAATCTTTGAAAGAAAAGGTTTTCAATGTTTGAAAGAATGTGTCACAGTCAAACAGTTCCTTAAAAAAAACAGGCACTTGTCCTCTCTGAAAGGGTATTTTCCCATTTGAAAAAAGGCACTTTCCCTCTTTGAAAGGCACTTCTCCTCTCTGAAAAAGAGGGAAACTTAAATTTTTGGGAAATCTCCTTCAACTTTCAGGAAATTTCCTTCATCTTCGGGAAATTTTCCTTAATTGTATTTGCTTCCATTTCTCAGAAATATCTTTTACTTCGGAAGTTTGTCTTCATTTACAGGAAATTTGCTTCAATTTTCGGCAAATTTCCTTCATTTTCGGCAAATTCTAACAAAGTTTCCAATAATTTGACTAAAATTTTGTTAAATTTTACCATTTTTTCTTTAATTTTATTTTAATTATTTCCCAAATTTATCTTCCAACCGGGCAGACAGCATGCAGATTAAATCCTGTCAGAGAAGCAGTTTTTCCCTTCCCCCTCTTCCTACGCCTCTTAGTATGTCCGCAAAATTCTGTACTCTCAGTTCTAAACATATTCCGCTGCGCTTGGTCAGTTGGTAGCATCTCCCTACCCCTACAAATGAGGCTCGAAAGAGTTAGATGCTTCGCCATTTGCACTATACCGGGACCCTGAGAAGGTAAAACAAGCTATGAGATTTCAGCGAAAAACAGATAAGGTTACTATTGACTGACTGCATTTAAATTTTCAACTATCTGACTATAATATTCTGGGCCATTTCATACACTCAGTTCATTCTCTTTTACAATTATATGACATGTCCCCAATAATTTTCAAATAGGGTGTTTTGACACTTCGCCCTATGGGTAATTGCCAACTAAAACTGGTTCTGGCCACCATTCTCAAACCTGTATCGGGGACTCCGGCTTTTTCGCGATTGCACCCTGCAGTTCCCATGAAATAAACAGCAGCGTAGCTATAGGGCCCTACGGACCGGGGCTAGTGGGGACCTATGGTATCACCTCACCTAGTCTCTTCAATCCCTATGGTATAACGGTATATTTTTTACGAACCCACTTATAAGGCCCATGCCGGGGGCGACTGCCCACTGCCCTCTTCCTTACGCCACTAGAAATGAATAAGGCATGCGCGGGAAATTACAGCAACATTTCCCTTTGGTGAAAGTTCATTGGACTTTAGCAAGTACTTATGCTATACCAGAGAAGCGCCATTCTAAAGTGATACTTCTCGGATTATACATTTTCTATAATAGAATAAAATAGTTCCTGTTTTAACGAAGGACTATTGAACTAGTCATTATATAGGCAGAGTGTTTATATGCGGAATTAAAGCACGGGGCAAAGGACTTAACACGAGTGGAATGCCCCGTCTTTAGGTGGGTTATTCCAGGCATGATTCACGATGCTTTTCCTTCAACCCTTTTGTCCCCACTTTAATTGTTTTTATTTATATATACCCGTTCTTTCTTCATTTTGATTGTTGGAAAGCGGTGATCCTGTTGACACGTCGTCATACTCTTCACCACGATCTGATCCAAACCAGCAGACTAAAAAATTAATCACATCAATACAGAAGAGGTACGTAGTTTTACATACAACATTCCTTCTTTGAGACGCTCCTTCCAAAGGTTAATAAGCTGATAAGCGTATAGACTGTGGGGTGATGGGGGTATTTACAGGGGCGCAGAGCTATGTCTGAGCTTCAGGGAGGGGGCGGCAAAAACGTTTTTTTTTTTTCTGGTTGGCTAAGGAAGTAAAAATGTGGGACTTTCGGCAATGACCCTTTTTCACCTCTTTAGCCAGTTGGCAGGGTTTCTAAAGGGAATTCCCACCCCTCCATAGGTGTATGGGAGACGTTTAAATTGGGGTGCTCTTGATATTGCCCGAATCACCTTCCCTCCAAAAATAATAATAAAGTATGCAAAACTAAAAGAAGTTGAGTTTACGATTGTTCTGGCAATTAATATCAATTATTTTCTCCATATCATTTTCTGTTGTAGCTATGCAATAAATTCTCTCATCAAATTTACACGAAACTGGAAGAAAAAAAATCAGAAAATGAAGCAAATTTCACGAACATGGAGAATATTTTACGAAATTCAAAAGAAATTTACCGAAAATTAATAGAAACTTCTTGAAAATTTCCCCCCAATTCCCCAAAATGAAGAAAATTGAAGAAAATTTCCCCAAAATGAAAGAAATTGAAATTTTAGAAATTTTCCCGAAAATGCGGAAAGAAATTGAGCCAAAATTGAAGCGAAGATGAAGGGAAATCAAAGAAGATTTCCCGTAAATTTAAGATTTCTGATCAAAAAGAAGCCATATTTACTACTACTACTCATATTTTTTAGGGGGGGATGATACTTTCGCCCCCAGTATTTAATCTGGGAAGAAACCGCCCCCTTCCCCCCCCCTTCCTCGTGATCTACGCCTATCCCCAAACTTTTGGTGAACCTCACGTAATTCTTTTCGCATAGTAAAATTTGAAATAATATAGGATATAGGACTATACCACTGCAAGGGTCTGGGGATGGGGCGGGGGATGGTCTAGGTCAATAGGAAGAGGCTATGGTGATAACCAACCACCTCAGCCATTTCAGCAAAAATCTTGGGACGGACCACTTTCTGCAAAAACAAATTTAATGGTTTTAAGTCTTCTCCCTGATCCTGCCATGGGTAGAAAGGATCGACCTGCATCTTCATAAAGGAAACAATTCTGGGGTAACCATTTGAGAAACTTCAAATTCAAGAATTGCGTGATGAAATTGCTGAAAAGCTTAAAATAGACATCGGCATTATTATGATTTAAATTTTAGGGAACATTGTATTTTTGGTCTATTTTCTATCAATCTGACGGGGCCAGTTTGTCAATACCAAAACTTCTCTAACTTTGTATTCTCACGGATCTCATTACGTAAGCCAATTAGTTGATCAATTAAACGTGACTTTGAGATGCTGGGAATCCAAATTTCCAACGCTGCCATGTAAGATAAGATGGAAACAACACCTTCCATTGTTTTAATCAGTATAAATACGCTGGTCAAACGATGAAATGACGTAGTTGCAGTTGAATAGTCGTAGTTGTAGTTGAATAGTCGTAGTTGCAGTTGAATAGTCGTAGTTGCATTTGAATAGTCGTAGTTGCATTTGAATAGTCGTAGTTGCATTTGAATAGTCGTAGTTGCATTTGAATAGTCGTAGTTGCAGTTGAATAGTTGTAGTTGCAGTTGAATAGTCGTAGTTGCATTTGAATAGTCGTAGTTGCATTTGAATAGTCGTAGTTGCATTTGAATAGTCGTAGTTGCATTTGAATAGTCGTAGTTGCAGTTGAATAGTCGTAGTTGCATTTGAATAGTCGTAGTTGCATTTGAATAGTCGTAGTTGTAGTTGAATAGTCGTAGTTGCAGTTGAATAGTCGTAGTTGCAGTTGAATAGTCGTAGTTGCAGTTGAATAGTCGTAGTTGCATTTGAATAGTCGTAGTTGCATTTGAATAGTCGTAGTTGCATTTGAATAGTCGTAGTTGCAGTTGAATAGTCGTAGTTGCAGTTGAATAGTCGTAGTTGCAGTTGAATAGTCGTAGTTGCAGTTGAATAGTCGTAGTTGCAGTTGAATAGTCGTAGTTGCAGTTGAATAGTCGTAGTTGCATTTGAATAGTCGTAGTTGCATTTGAATAGTCGTAGTTGCATTTGAATAGTCGTAGTTGCAGTTGAATAGTCGTAGTTGCAGTTGAATAGTCGTAGTTGCAGTTGAATAGTCGTAGTTGCATTTGAATAGTCGTAGTTGCATTTGAATAGTCGTAGTTGCAGTTGAATAGTTGTAGTTGCAGTTGAATAGTTGTAGTTGCAGTTGAATAGTCGTAGTTGCAGTTGAAAAGTCGTAGTTGCAGTTGAAAAGTCGTAGTTACAGTAGAATAGTCGTAATTACAGTTGAATAGTTGTAGTTACAGTTGAATAGTTGTAGTTGCATTTGAATAGTCGTAGTTGCAGTAGAATAGTCGTAGTTGTAGTTGAATAGTCGTAGTTACAGTAGAATAGTCGTAGTTACAGTTGAATAGTTGTAGTTACAGTTGAATAGTTGTAGTTGCATTTGAATAGTCGTAGTTGCAGTTGAAAAGTCGTAGTTACAGTTGAATAGTTGTACTTACATTTGAATAGTCGTAGTTGCAGTAGAATAGTTGTAGTTGCAGTTGAATAGTTGTAGTTGCAGTTGAATAGTCGTAGTTGCAGTTGAATAGTCGTAGTTACAGTTGAATAGTCGTAGTTGCAGTTGAATAGTTGTACTTGCATTTGAATAGTTGTAGTTGCAGTTGAATAGTTGTAGTTGCAGTTGAATAGTTGTAGTTGCATGTGAATAGTCGTAGTTGCAGTAGAATAGCCGTAGTTGCAGTTGAATAGTCGTAGTTGCATGTGAATAGTCGTACTTGCAGTTGAATAGTTGTACTTGCAGTTAAATAGTTGTAGTTGCATTTGAGTGGTCGTAGTTGCAGTAGAATGGTCGTAGTTGTAGTTGAATAGTCGTAGTTACAGTTGAATAGTCGTAGTTGCAGTTGAATAGTTGTAGTTGCAGTTGAATAGTTGTAGTTGCAGTTGAATAGTCGTAGTTACAGTTGAATAGTCGTAGCTACAGTTAAATAGTCGTAGTTGCAGTTGAATAATCGTAGTTGTAGTTGAATACTTGTAGTTGCATTTGAGTTGTCGTAGTTGCAGTAGAATAGTCGTAGTTGTAGTTGAATAGTCGTAGTTTTAGTTGAATAGTCGTAGTTACAGTTGAATAGTTGTAGTTGCAGTTGAATAGTTGTAGTTGCAGTTGAATAGTCGTAGTTGTAGTTGAATAGTCGTAGTTACAGTAGAATAGTCGTAGTTACAGTTGAATAGTCGTAGTTGCAGTTGAATAGTTGTAGTTACAGTTGAATAGTCGTAGTTACAGTTGAATAGTCGTAGTTGCAGTTGAATAGTTGTAGTTGCATTTGAATAGTCGTAATTGCAGTTGAATAGTTGTAGTTGCAGTTGAATAGTTGTAGTTGCACGTGAATAGTCGCAGTTGCATTAGAATAGTCGTAGTTGTAGTTGAATAGTCGTAGTTACAGTTGAATAGTTGCAGTTGAATAGTTGTAATTGCATTTAAAAAGTCGTAGTTGCAGTTAAAAAGTCGTAGTTGCAGTTGAAGTCGTACTTGTATAGTTATCAGCATTTCATGCAGTTTATGTAAAGTCATAGATTCTCATGCACTTATGAGTTGTTGGATATATCCATAATAAGTCTCTATTATCTGTTTTCTCTGTTGTTTTATATCTATATAATGCTACACTTATTCCAGTAATAATATCATATATTTATTACGTATGGTGGATATTTATTACAAAATTAATTCCAGAGTTGTTTAAAATAACTTGAATGACCAGTAAAAGTATTCGAATTTTGTTACCTTATTCCAGAGGCTTCCCCCACTGAGGTGTTTTTCTTAATTAATTTATTTGTGTATATATCTCGGAGTAGAGATTTCGCCGTATGTAGCAGCTTCAGATGCTAAATGCATGACATGTGCTTGCTTTCACACTGCAGTGCTGATACTATTTTCTAGTAACAACTTCTTATTCAATAAATATAGTTTATTTCCTTTCCACTCAATCTAAGTTCAGAATACAGTATTACAAAAACTATAAAGCCCAATATCAGTATAGTAATACAGTAAGGAATAGGACTACCAGAAAGTTCCCCACCAAACCAGAAAACCAAAAGTTTTGAGGTTCCGACGTGGAGTGTAATTTTAAGTTTTAACTATTGTATGATAAATGTTATAACTCAATGGGCTCAACGTTACATTGACAACCAAATAACTTACACTTCTCACAATAATAGATTTATACAAGTAATCAAATTCAACATTTTTTATCCCATTAACATGTATACCCTTGGTAATAACATAATTATTTCAAATATGAAACAAAACATACATGCGGTTGTTAAAATATGAGCATTTCAAGATTTTAACATTGATCCCCGCCTACTCATTAATATGCATGATATCGCCACCAACACAATAGAGCACATCTGTGGACCATGGGCTATTTGTGTACTAGATATGAACTGAATCCTATGTAAAGTTCTGGAGATATTTTGTTTACAAGCTCTTTTCAACAAAATCATGTTTAGTCCCGCCCACTATGCATTTTCATGAAATTCAACACTTTTGTACCATGAACGTGTAGACACTAGTTAACAACATGATTACACTAAATATGAAACAAAATTAACAGACGTGTTGTTATTTCACTACGAACATTTTAAAATTAAGCCCCGCCTACTCATTCATACGCACGACATCGATACCGAAAATAACAGTTTCTTGGGGTATCGTGTTTACGAGCTGGCGTCACACACACCCACCCACCCACACTCACCCACACATACACCCACCCACACCCACCCACACATACACCCACCCACACACACACACACACTCACACACACGCCATCATGACCGCATAGGTTCAAAAACCACATCAAACCTCTTGATTACAATTGTACTACGCAGCATATCGACTGACTTACACATGTAAAGTGTTAAGGCGAGCAAATGGTAGCAAAGCTTCACGTGATGTGCATGGCTATCATATATTTATATTATTTTTGTATAAGTCATGATTTTTAATAATATTCCTTGCCTTTTCTGTGTTTGCGCATGGCTACGCCCCATTCAAGTAAATGACTTCAGGTGAGCCTGAACGAACCGAAACGTTAATGCACCTGTAGAAAACCATATTCCAGAAATCTTCAAGAAAACATAACTTATACTATACATATATCAAATAGAAGCCTTACTTACTCTTTGTCATTCACTTGTAGTCTCTTGAGTATCTCAAACTTTCAAAGCATGAGTTCAATGCCTTATTTGCTTCCTGTCACTCAGTTCCGATAAAGTCAAATCTTTTCTTAGTGTTAAAATGTGAAGTCATTATAACGTCATTGTCCCAAAACTTTTCAAAGAATTTTACCCTATGACCTTGCTAGGTGGCCATGCTACTATTATTGTCAAATGGTTCGACAATTTTTTATGAATGGGTGGCATGGTAGTCAATGAATCACATAGTTTGTTTACGATTGTGTTTCCAAGCGTAAAATTTTCCTGGTTTAATGCGCTTTTCAAATAGTTGAACTTTCAATCATCTTAATTGAATTTCTTTCTTTCTTTAATCAACCTGTACTTCCTGTACATTTTCCTGGTTAATGATCCTTCAATATTAAGAAAATAATTATGAGTAAATATTTTAAATACTGCTTCTCTCTTAAAGATAGTCAGTGGGAGTTTAGCCCCAGATCTATTCAGTAGTGAAAGTTAACGTTGCACATTGAGTGATCACTGATGGGCGCCATTTGGTCGTATACATGGTCATGCGTTTGCTGTATGCACATTTTCTTAGTGCTTATTGCAGAATCGTACGGTCACTTTATGCCACTGGCATGAAGTGACCGTCATTGAGCAGAGGGGAGATTTTTCTCACGGTGGTGCCTATGGATGAGGTGGTTCCCTTTTTGATCACAATGTGCAGCTATTCCGGTGACGTTGTAATTACCAAAATTTGTATACGCATCCATCTATGTTGTATCGGTAAATCTAGCACTTTCTGTCATGGACGGCTCGACATCCACATCTCAACTGAACCCTTCCCCAAACTAAAATCCCCGTCCCAACTGAAACCCCATCCCCAACTGAAGTGTCTCTCCCAGACCCCAACTTAAGTTCCCCATCCACTGCTTAAGTTTCCCCTCTGCAACAAGAATTTCCTCCAACTTAAGTTTCCTTTTCACCTAACTGAAATGCTTCCATAAATCTCAGAATCGGCCGAAGGGATGAAGAAAGAGGTATCGGGTATATGCCAACTAATCATTTTTTGCTTTTCAGAACATTTCATGCACCCTTCGCAGAAAAGTCAGTGGCCGATCCTTTTCAAAAGTTTGAGTTTTGTTTATCTTGATTACAATCTGACTGGTTTTAGCTTAATTTTGCTTTTTTCAAATTGATTTGCCTTTTTGCGTTGGTGACGATCTAGTAACCCTGTTTGTTCAGGGGGGTTGTCAAAGTTTGCAAGTTGCGTACATGCATGGGAGAATGGCACTTCCTGGTTTGATGTACGTAGCCTACTTAAAGGATGAGCTCACTGTAAAATAATTTCAAAGAAAATTAGTAATCCTTTGTGGACGTGTCAAGACAGTTACATAATGTATTCTTTATTCAGGCAGAACAATAGTCCCGGCAGGCAATGGGAAAAGTCATATTGTACATTGTGAAATTGTTGGAGGTTTGGGAATTTCGCGGTCACTCATGCATGTCCAGATATTTTCTTGAAAAAAGCAAATCATCGCAATGCCATTTCTGTTGTAAATACTCTTTGACATATATTTCAGACGATCATTTTATTTGATCTTCGTTTTATTGTTAATTGCTTGTCAGTATGAACAGGAGCTTATATCTATGCCAATTTAACTATTATTGAAACGGAGTGGCATTTCTACTGATATTTTACCAAAGGAAGTATTGTGTAGTAGTTCCTTGACTTGACAAAATTGCAGAGCTCAGAAAATGGAATTTACAGTCATAATTGTTTGGTAAAGATTTTCAAAAAATATATTACTGTGCGGTAATAGTGCACCCTGTGCTATCTGACTATATGATAAA